>SRSE01000359.1:0-42500 GCA_005024645.1 Planiliza haematocheilus | reverse complement strand
CTTTTTATTTGTTTTCTTCCTAATTGTCCTTGAGATAGTGGTTAAGAACTCCCCCATTCCCAACACAAAAGTGGTTTGGCCACTGATCAAAATTAATTTGATGTTGCTGTTAGCACAAGTGATGCTTATAGAAGGAAATAAAAGAGAAGAGCGGAAGAAGATAGAGACTTAAAAAAGTGGCTCGCCTTTTGACTTTGCACTGTCAATGTGGCTCTTGTGAAAAAAATAGTGAGGATCACTGTTGTAGAGGGTTTGAGAAGAGGTGACCATTTAAAACTGTACTGCAGCAATGAAGGTTGAATCTAATTCCTACAGGTGTTCCAACTTTTCTTGGTTATTTACAACCCCCTCTGTCTGCATAAAAGCAGTGCTGGAACACACTGTGGTACCAGACCCTCAGGAGCATCAGGTGAACAGTACTGTACTGCAGAAAGTAGTGTGTTGCTACAACAATGGTGAGAAAAAGGCAGTTAACAATGGAAGAGAGACAGACCATGATAGCACTTAAAAATGTAGGTCTTTACTACAGGGGAATTGCAAAGAAAGTCTGACAGACCCAAAGTCACAACTGACTTTTGTGATAGGCAGGTCACAGGACAACAGCTTCACGAACAGCTTGATAATTGTCATAGTAAGCAAGTCTCAGTTTCAACTGTGAAGAGAAGACTGCAAGCTCCAGGTTTGACAGGACAAGTTGCAGCAAGAAAGCCACTGCTAAGATGTCAGAATAAGACAAAGAGGCTCGCTTGGGCCATGAAACACTGCCACTGGACTACTGAAGACCGGAAGAAGGTATTGTGGACTGATGAATCAAAATTTCAAATCTTCGATTCATCACGCAAGATCTTTGTACACCGTCAAGTAGGGGAGAGAATGGTTCCACAGTGTGTGACATCTGACAACATGTGATGGTCTGGGGCTGTTTGGCTGGATTCAGTGTCGGTGACTTGTACAGATTGAGATACCCTGAACCTAAACGGCTACCACAGCATTCTGCAGCGCCATGCAATACCCTCTGGTATTGACTAATTGTTGTTTAAATTATTCTCACTAATACACATTTATTCAAACATAATCACGACACATTTGAACATGATCTATAAATGATAAACCTATTTCAAAGCTGACATTTTACCGTGTGTAATTAGTAAAGGTTTTTACTATATTCTGTAATTAATTAGCATACATAGTGTTCAGTACTTCAACGACTTGTGCAGCTATCTGGTATAGGATCACCAATTAATCTAACATATATGTCTATATGAGAGGAAGTACCTGCAGGAACAGGGAAAGCAGGCCCTGTCCACCAATCATCACATAAAATTCACTGTAATACACTAAATATTCAGCAGTTTAGCAACACTGGTGAGCAATTTCAGTGTTAGAATAAGTGTGAGACTTATTCTACTTTTGGGGTCGGGCTGTTTTTTAACTAGTGGTTGGATCATCTTGTACAGCCAAGATGAAAATTATTACAACAATAAGTGTTTCGCAAGCACCAGGTCAGTTTCCTGTCCTTTGACATTTGGGTCAGGGCTTTGTAAGTATACACTGCCACGCGTCAATGTGTTCTATGCATATCGATGTTCCTACGTGCTTGTGCACAGGCATAAACCTATGCTTAGCGTCTCAATGTCCTTGAATGACCTAAAATGCGATCTGTAATATTCTATAATGGAATATCCCTCCTTGTGATGATGCTTGCTCTGAGCCTGGATAATCACCTTATACCTGATAATGTTCCTGAGTAGTTGTAATCTAATGAATGTCAGAACATGTTTCCAAACAAATGTCTGAATGGGGAAGATATCTTGCTGATGTTACTCGTTGCTGATGCTTACCATGTATAAGAAGTCAGTAAGGTATTAGACTCCGTTCTGTCTTACTGATGCTTTCTACTCTTATAGCGTGCAGATGTCAAGCATATATGACCAGACAATTGATTGAGAACAATTTTGTTGCTGCTGTCCTTCCCACTCCCTTACCTCTCTGTTTTACTCACTCTTTAACGGTGAACCTCCTCTCTGTTTTTCAGTCAAGTCAATAAAAACCTAGCTTCACTATTCAGTTTACCAGTCGAAGCAAACATAGATCAAGGAGAAAAATGCTTCTGTAATAATGTTGTGAAGGTCAATGGGAAGAATATATTTTGGTTACAATTACAATGAAATAAAGACAAATTACTATTTTAACTGTTTTAAACGCAGCAATTTTCATAAGTGCTCCATTCATACCTTGGCAAATACAGAATTATGATTTGTTTGTTAGTTATTTTGAACCCATTAACTACTACCTTAAACAAACATTTTAAAATAGATCAAAATGGATTGAACGATGCTGTCTGCATCAGTAACAATATAAGGTGAACACATTTAAACAGTCACACTGCCCCAGCACTTCATATTGTTCTTGTTGTAGTGTTTCTAAGATTATATATGTCTCTGAGCAGAGTTGTTCCATTTTCTATTTCTGATCTAATTATGAAGTCCACAATTTATAAAACAGTGAATTATTGTTTTTTTCTGGATCACGTCGATTAACTAATAATAAAAATTGGTAAGTTTAAATTTTTTTGATTGTGGATTCTCAACGGAATACAAAACAAACCGATTACACACTGAGTGTAAAATCCATTAACATATATTTTCCACCATCTATAAACAATAAATATGGCACTGGCAGTGGTATGCACACACGAAAAGTAAAAAGTACATATAGTTCTATAGTCAGTTTTGATGAGTGGCATCTGTTTTCAGGTCATTTGAGGATATAGATACTTTGTTGATGTGGTATTGTGGAGTCTGATGGATGTTGGTAATAAGTAGCCTCCTCAAAGGCTGAATGAGTCTGTGACTGAACATGTGTCCACACAGTGTGGAAGCAGACTGACTGATCCAGTGTCACCTGCCCATCAAACGACAGCACAGACTGTTAGTGCAGTCTTTGCAACCTAGTGCACACAGTAAAGAATCTGAGTAGTTCTAGAGGTGAAAAGGGTCATCAAGGATTCATTCTCTGGGTACTGTGTGTATACAGTTTTAGAGCAGTACATAAAGTATTTTTTTATAGATGTTTCAGTCTGGACCAAAATAGTGGGCCAAGTGACAGGTCTGGCATTACCATCCCTAGAGGCATTCCTCCAGCATGGCCAAAAATAGAAATGAGACCATCAGCCTTACCTTGCTGATGCTGACATACTCTTTTCCAAAGCATTTTTTTGTTGTTGATTCTTCATAAGTCATTAAAGCATATAATTAAATGAAATCAGTAGGTCTCGTAGATACAGCATTAAGTTAGGTGTGTGGATTAACACAGTGAAGTTGAGCATCAACATTATTTTCTTGAGTGACTGAAAGAAGGGCTATAGTTCTGTGTTGGTGTGCTACATAACATAAGAGCACGCACACACACACACACACACACACACACACACACACACACACACACACACACACACACACGTATAATTTGATAGTCCTTCAGTGTGAATGCTATAATTTCAGTGTGTATGTGTTTGTGTTAACATATGTTAACATACATTAACATATATTAGATAGATAGATAGATAGATAGATAGATAGATAGATAGATAGATAAATAGATAGATAGACATATTACCATATATGTGACATGTAAAGATATTTTTGTTGCCCTGTTTCTCCTCCATGTGACTGAATTTCCATTCACTTAGTTTGTAATTAGTTTCCACTTTGCTCTGTTTGAGCGACTCTTATCAACATCTGAGAGCTATTAGCAAATAGCTCAGGGGAAAGTCCTCTGTGTCATTGATACTGAACTTAGGTCTGGACTGTAATATGTCCCGGCACACACACTCATCAAATTATAGCATTCACACTGAAGGACTATCAAATTGTGTTGAGGGGATGCCTGACAGACTCCATCATCAGTATTATAGGCCCCTGACAGCCTGTCAGACACAGCTGAAATGACACTTCCTGGGTAAATGATGTTAATAATGTTAATAATACACATCCAACATAAGAGACCATTTAAAGGACAAAACTGAGCTGCAAGACAGCCAGCAGACAGCTGTGTTTCAGTTCAAACATGTCGCAGTTTTTTA
Organism: Planiliza haematocheilus; assembly: GCA_005024645.1. NCBI lineage: Eukaryota > Metazoa > Chordata > Actinopteri > Mugiliformes > Mugilidae > Planiliza > Planiliza haematocheilus. The sequence goes on along the minus strand of SRSE01000359.1, from coordinate 38,416 downwards.
GACAACTCTGTAAAGTTAAAAGATAAAAATAATTTTAAATGGTGTGTTTTCTCCAGGTGGGTTTCAAAGTTTAAACTTACCTACAGATGTCACTGGTACCTTTTTGTCTGGATACAAATTCATTCAGTCTTTGTGCTTTGTACTTTATATAACATCAGTATTACAATGAAATTAATTGTAAAGAAAGGCAGTAACATGGAGTATGGTAACAAATGAAAGAGTGAATATAGGGGTACAGCAACGTTTGGAATAGCTCACCTTAGTCTAAATTCAATCATATTAATTAAAATCTTACCAAGGCTAAAATATTGAAATTCTCCAGTCATCAGGTGCAAAGTTTTGTAAGGAACTCAAGGAAAACAGTTTTGAGATACTAGAGCAGGGGTGCCCACACTTTTTGGGCTTGTGAGCTACTTTTGCAATGACCACGTCAAAGTGATCTACCTGTATAAAGTCATATTAACAGCCATATTAATATTCATATTAATTGTTGTTACAGCGTTAAAGATGAATGTTTGTCTTGCTGTTTGTTTTGGAGTTGCAACGGATAAATGTTTTAGACCAGGGGTGCCCACACTTTTTTGGCTTGCGTGCTACTTTTACAATAGTATAAGAGGATCTATCTATCTATTTATCTAGATACATTAATTGTCATATTAATTGTTGCTACAGTGTTAAAAGCTCTATCCATCTTTGTTTTTATTTTTATCAAGAAAGATTGGTACTGCACCATTAGAAAAATAGCGCTGTGTCTTTAAGAACGGTAGTCTTGAGTTGTCGTTGAGGTTGGGCGTTGCTGTGGATGTGTGCCGCTGAATTGAGGGCATGTTGCAAATATAAAGTAAAAATAAAAGATGAACGCTTGTCTTGGTGTTTGTTTTTGAGTTGCAACAGATAAATGTTTTAGACTAACATCTAAAAAAAAATTTCATTGGCACGCGATCGACCCGCACTACCTTCAAGATCTACCGGTCGATTGCGATCGACGTAATGGGCACCCCTGTACTAGAGCCAACTGAAGGAAAGACGCCTTGCAAACACAAAAATGTGCGCAGAAAAACAACAGAGGGAGGTGACTGTGCAATCACAACCAGCAGCATGCAGACCGCGGCAGACAAAGGTGCGACTTTACTAAGAGAATCGCAAATAAATAAATAAAAACATCAATACTGCAAGGCATCAAACCGTTCATCTGCTGAAATACATAATAAATCTGGGGAAAATAAGCGCAATTTAAAATAAAAGATTACTATTCTATACGAAAGGGCATACAGTAAAGTTATGATAAACATTACAAGACAAAGGAACTAACGATAGTCCATGTAAGAAGATCAGAGAGAGTTTTTCCTTGCCACCATCGCCTTTGAGCTTGCAGTGGGGGTTTCAGGCCAGATTTCAGACAGGGTTTTGTAAATTGTCTTGAGATAATTTGTATTGTTATTGATGCTATATTGTATATACAGTTTATACTAAAATTGAATTGAAAGCGCTATAGCACATGAATTTTAAGTCTTCCATCACACATGGTTGCACTCAGGGCCGGCCCTAGGATTTTGGTGGCCCTAAGCAAGATTTGTGTGTGGCCCCAAAACACTCACAGGGCAACCACCAAATAACACCACTGCTTGTAACTGAATGAACACACATGCACTTGAATTAACAACAACTATATTACTTTATTTTAAAACAATGTCTCATTATATTAAAATATATATCAAATTTTGAAAGCACTGCAAATAATAAGAAATAGTCAAAATCAACAAAATCAACATATTTAAACTATAAAAGCAAATAACTTGCATGTAACAAAGCTTTTAAGTAAAAACAATGACAAATGAACACCAATAAAAACTAGAGGATGGGGTAGATGCCTCTGAAATTTCTGGTAAGGTAGCAGCAGTCATGCCACTCGACGAGGTCGATGGACCTGGTGTAGCAGAGGGCTGTGCGAAATATTTCAATAATGCCCCTGAAAAGATAATACATTAAAATATTATTATTGTTACATATAGGCTGGAAGATATTACATAGGTATGTCATATGTATATTCCATATGTATGTATTAACCACACAACAGATGCAATTTTCTCAAAGCGAAATATACAAATTAGCTGATTATGCCGAATTGTTTCATTTGAAAACAAATGGATGGCCTATTTGGGCCAATTTGGACATTTCCTGTATTAAAAAATAACATATCAAAACACAAATTTAGTGTCGCAATAAAACATTAGTAGCTAGTTAACAAGTAAAACTAGACTCCTGCAGCTTCAACACAAATGGATTGACTATATAATATCACAAAAGATTTGTGCTTATTTGAGACACAGGCCTACTGTTTTTGAACTGCTTGTAAGTCTGTTCACAGTCCATTCTTGATTAAAAACCGCGTTTTCGCTGTCTACTTTTCACATTTCTCTGACGTGACATGCAGCCAGAGAGCCCGCCTAGTTTACCAGCTAGCTTATTATTAAATTAAATAACCCCCTGCTGTGTTGCAATGTGTCGGATACGACATGAAAGTGCTCTCATTATGCTATTTTTTTTTAGAATAACTCACTGCAACGCTGTGTGCCGTTTTTCTTGTTAGCACGCAGCATGCTAGCAAAAAATAAAGAAAAGAAATTGCATTTAAATGAGATGAGGTAGGAACAATCTTAGGCAGTATCAGTCTTAAAGTTTAGCTTTAACATCAACAAATATGCACAAACCAAAAGTTCAATAAAACTGTTGACAGTGGTTGATTGACAACCTGCACTATTAGCTAAAAAAAGAGAAAAAAAAGTCAGCTAGTAAACTCTTACTGAACAAGAACAACAGCAGTAAAAGTTAGGGCTGTTGCTAATGACTCTTATGTGTTGGTGCTGATGATAAATTAAATAGATCATTCGGTAACTTACAGGAGCCACGTCCCTCAGGTGGTCAGACAAACCAAAGGTGTGTGCGCACTGCGTGAGAGAAGGAGCGCTAAACGAGAGAGGTGGATCATACCACTGGGGAGGGGGGTACTCAATTTCCTCGTTAAAATATTATGTTTAAACCACATGTTTTTTTTTGATTGTGCTATTTGTTTTGGCATCGTATCATAGACAAACCATTTTGAAATAAAACAACCATTTTTCTCAACTCTTATTTTTAGGGGTGCTGGGACAAAGTTTAAGGGTGCTTGAGCACCCCTAAAAACGGGCTAGTCACGCCCGAGTACCTTTATCTTGTGATCTTCTTTCCGTTTCAATCTTTCTTTTTTTTCGTCCTTCGGCACCACACGGGAATTTTCTTTTAGGAGCCATCTCTTGTGTTGTTAATTTGCGAAATAACGATACCCACAATGCCGCGGTTACTGACCGCTGCGCCGGCTGCGTTGTTGCCATGGTTACGCACGGAGGAGGGAGCGCCGGAGCGGTCACAAACTTACTTATTTACTTTACTAGTTTTTTTTCACCCCTGTACTGATACGTCTGTTTAAACTGATATATTTCCGCGATTGTAGTATATATTAAAATAAAGAGAAGGTCAAAAATCCAGTCACACACTGATCGTGTGGCCCCCCCTCTAGTGGTTGTGGCCCTAAACAACCGCATAGACCGTTTATGCCAGCGGCCGGCCCTGGTTGCACTACTGTAAGTTTGCTTGTTATGAAGCCTAGCGAAAATTCAGACAGGAAGACTATCTCCCCAAGCATGCTCACTGAGTCATTCTTCTCTCCCGCTTCCCTCTGAATCACACCCCTCAACACTCATTCTCATCCAATCACAATCCGCCACCTTCTCTCCTCCCCAATCAGCTTTCAGCTGTCTTGTTCAAAAGTACTCTCTCTCTACCCTCATTCAGCTGTCAACCAGCCCGCAGAAAACTGTTTTGCACATACCTGTATGGCTTTTGCTCTATTGTTGCTCTGTTGCCTCTTCGTTGCCCGCCCGAGTATGTCGGATTACGACACGGATCCTCCCGAGGATTTCGATCCAACCGGCGAGTCTCCTGCAGTCTCCTCAGCGCAGGAGCGCCCGGATTGCTTCCTCTCAGTCCGAGTATTTGTCCCTGCTATCCCACTTGAGGTCTCAAGGAGTTTCTCCAGCCCCAGGGCTCCAGCTGTCCCAGCTGCAATCGCTGGCAAGCCGGATCGCGGTTCCGAGGACCCCGCGCCGGTTCAACGGGGCCGGGAAAGGACCAAGAACTCAGTCGCACCTCGGGCGAAGAAGAGAGGGCGTCCGCCATCAGCCAGACGGGCAGATCCCGGCGCCATTGCTGGACCGTCTTCGGCCGCCGTCTCTGCTTTTTTCCCACAGGTTCCAACGCTGCCGCCGCTGCTCCTCTTCCGCAGGTCTTCCCCGCTGCTGCCGCTGCCGCCGCTGCTGCTCCTCCTCTGCAGGTTTCCCCCGCTGCTGCCGCCACCGCTGCTGCTGCCGCTCCGGGCGCTAGCGACGTCCTGCTACCCAGCATGCAGGCTCAGGTGAGGTCAGTCCAGGCCATCGATTCTCGCCTCCAGTCTCTGGAAAAGGCTTCAGCCCCCGCGCTCCCGCTGGCTCACCCAAGCACCGCTCCTCTGGCTGCCGCATTCAGCGCAGCAGCACCTCATTCGCTGGCATCAGCCATCCCTGCTCCTCCGCTAGGTAGGCCATACATTCCTTCCGCTGCTAACATTTCTCCCCGCTTAAGGCAAAAGTTCCTTCAAGGGAAAGATATTAATCTGGTCAGCCTTATTCTGCCGTCACCGGAGTACGACAAAAGAGTCTCTTCCTCAGAGAATATCACCGCCATCTTCAAATCTGCAGATCCCCGTCTCACCAGAGACTTGTCCATAGGCGAATTCCTGGTCGCTTTCGGGATATTCAGGGACGTAATCTGCTCCGTGTTCCCAGAAAGGAGGGCTGAATTAGATGCATACTTGGCTCTGATTGGCGATCTAAATCTTAAATATGGGAGAAACATATTTTATCAGTATCACAAAGCATTCTCCAGCAAGGCAGCCCTCTACATATCCCAATCCAACATTCAGTTAACCTGGTCAGTTCTGGACTCGGAGATCCTCATTATGTTAATAGGGGGCTCCCAGGCAGTCTCATGCCGCACATGCGGGAGCATTGGTCACTCCGACTCACTGTGCTCAGCTACCGTTCATGCCGCCGGCTCCTCCCCAGCATGACAACCTCGCACCGCGCTCCATGATCGATAAGCGCGGTAGGAAGGTGGAATCGTTTAATAATCAGCCCATCTGCAACAACTTTAATGAGAATGTGTGCACTTACCCAAGTCGTGTATTTCTTCATGTTTGCAGTGCATGCAAGGACGCGCACCCTCGGTCTGTGTGTCCCAGGCGGCTGATCCCCGCCCGCCTGGCCCGCCTCGCCAGGCGAATCAGCGCGGCTCTCAGTAATATTAAAAGATCACCCATCTACTCCCGTTAATGTGAGGGCTCTGGCTCTCGAATTGTCCACTCATCCTGACACTGTTTTCACCAATCACCTGCTCACGGGTCTGTCTCAGGGTTTTCGAGTGGGAGTTGTTTCTTCTCCGGACTCTTGCTATGTTGCAAAAAAAAAAAAATCTCCAGTCGGCGCTCAAAGACCCAGAGAGCGTCTCCCAGTTGCTAGGGAAAGAACTAATAAAAATTACTTAATTGGCCCCTTCGACTCCCCTCCTTTCTCTGTGTTTCGCACTAGTCCAGTAGGTATTGCACGAGGAAATACTCAGGGAAGAAAAGACTGATCTTCGATTTGTCCGCTCCTCGTTCAGACCCCGTTGCGAGCGTTAATAGTCTTAATGAGGTTGCCGCTCCGACCTAAAGTTCTGGTCTCTGCTTCTAGAAAGTGGTATGGCGTTTCCTTCTTTTATGATGACGTTGTGCATTCCTCCGATTCCATTCAGTTTTTCACAGATGCAGCTCCATCTGTGGGTTTTGGGGTTTTTTTCCAGGGCCAGTGGTTCGCGGAACGCTGGCCACCAGAGCTGTCTCAGCAGGGCTTCTCTTCCGCGCTCTACGAGATATTCCCCATTGCAGTAGCCTGTCACGTGTGGGGTCACTCCTGGCTACGCAAAGAATTTCCGTTCTCTGTGATAATAAGCGGTCGTTGACATCATCAATAAAGGTCGCTCCTCATGCATCTCTATCATGCCTTTCATGAGACGCATCACCTGGTTAGCAGTTAACCGCAATTTCATCCTCAACGCCCGCCACGTGCCCGGTCATTTCAATATCATAGCCGACTCTCTGTCTCGTTTCAACTTCCGGTGTTCAGGAATCATTGTCCGGATGCCTGCACTTGCCCCACTCCTATTCCTCCTCTGAGCGAGCTCACTCTATTCTAGCTGCCCCCCTGAATAATTATTTAGAATCTGCTAGGGCTTACATGAGGAAAGGGTTAGCGGCTTCTACGATAAAAACCTATGACTTTGCCTGGTTACTTTCAGCACTTTCTGTGCCTCTCTCAACCTTCCTTTAAAACCTGTCTTCATTAAATCTGTTTGTGCATTCATCACTTATTGTACGGATGTTCGTCATTTTAAGCCTCAGTATATTCGTGGGCTGCTAGCAGGTTTCCAGTTCAATGTTAGATGCTATGATCCTTCTTTTCCCAGTCTATTCTCTAACTCATCGATTAAATTATTGTTAAAGGGAATCTCTAAATGTTTCCCTCAGCCACATGACAACAGACGCCCAATCACTCTTTCTATTCTGCAGGATATGGTGTCGGTTCTCCGTAAAGGGTTTCTCCTTATGTTGATTCTCTTCTCATCAGTGTTTTTCTGTTAGCTTCTACGGGTTCTTGCAGATTAGCGAGTTCACCTCCTCTTCTAACATTTTTTGACCCAGTTAAAGATATTCGTTTCTCAGATCTGTCATTTTATCCTTCTTATTATTGCCTGTCTCTTAAACATTCCAAGGCCAAAGGAGCCTGTTCCATTGTCATAGCTAGCACCGGTTCCTCTTTTTGCCCCTATAGAGCTATGCTTAGATATTTGCGTCTTAGATCATCCTTCAACTCATTACCTCTCTTCCTGACACCAAGCAATAATCCTATGTCAAGAGCATGGTTTCTGCAGCACTTCCAAAAGTGGTTCTCCAGTGCCATCTCTCACCTCAGCATTACTCAGGCCACTCCTTTAGAATAGGTGCTGCCACCTCTGCTGCCATGCAAGGCTTCTCCTCCGCTTCCCTCCAACAAATGGGACGCTGGTCTTCTTCTGCCTACGCCTCCTACAGCCGACCAGACTCCGCCTCCATCCTCACTGCTCTAAGGAACCTGAAACCTTGATATCTCGGTAAGTCATGCATATCTCTGGTGGTGGTATTAGCATTCTCCTGCATCATGCAAGCCCTTCTCTGTCAGCTCAGCCATTTGCATGGCGGCCATTTGCATGGCTCTTCATCAGCAGCATTTAACCAGAGCTCAGCCATTTGCATGGCGGTCATTTGCATGGCCTTTCTCAGCCATTTGCATGGCGACCATTTGCATGGTCTTTCGCATATTTCAATCAGAGCTCTGCCATTTGCATGGCGACCATTTGCATGGTCTTTTCGCATATTTCAATCAGAGCTCAGCCATTTGCATGGCGACCATTTGCATGGTCTTTTCGTATTTCAATCAGAGCTCAGCCATTTGCATGGCGACCATTTGCATGGTCTTTTCGTTATTTCAATCAGAGCTCAGCCATTTGCATGGCGACCATTTGCATGGTCTTTTCGCATATTTCAGTCGGAGCTCAGCCATTTGCATGGCGACCATTTGCATGGTCTTTTCGCATATTTCAATCGGAGCTCAGCCATTTGCATGGCGACCATTTGCATGGTCTTTTCGCATATTTCAATCGGAGCTCAGCCATTTGCATGGCGACCATTTGCATGGTCTTTTCGCATATTTCAATCAGAGCTCAGCCATTTGCATGGCTTGTTTTGGGTTTTATTATGTCTGTATATTCTCTTCTTGTTAACTTTATTGTTCTCTCCCCGTAGATTGATTCCTCTCATCCAGGTATGGTATACCTTTATTTTGGGGGGATGTCCTCTTCAGATAGAAGCTTCACATTCATCAATTTGTCTTCTAAGCTGATCTACTCCCTGGGGCCTAAGCGCCAAAAATATTACTTGTCTCAATAAATGTCTTTCGGTTCACATCCCGCCTATTTCATTCTAATAGTCTGTCCTGATTGAAATGAAGCCTAGCGAAAATTCAGACAGGAAGACTATCTCCCCAAGCATGCTCACTGAGTCATTCTTCTCTCCCGCTTCCCTCTGAATCACACCCCTCAACACTCATTCTCATCCAATCACAATCCGCCACCTTCTCTCCTCCCCAATCAGCTTTCAGCTGTCTTGTTCAAAAGTACTCTCTCTACCCTCATTCAGCTGTCAACCAGCCCGCAGAAAATTCTCAACCCACCTCCTCCCCTTCACCTCCTCAATCAGGACCCAGGCATCTCCATCTCAGTTCGGAGGCTTCCATATCAGCAGGCATCATCTCTACCACCACCAGTGTCTGGGCCCGGGGGATGTCCTCTTCAGATAGAAGCTTCACATTCATCAATTTGTCTTCTAAGCTGATCTACTCCCTGGGGCCTAAGCGCCAAAAATATTACTTGTCTCAATAAATGTCTTTCGGTTCACATCCCGCCTATTTCATTCTAATAGTCTGTCCTGATTGAATTATTTCCATGTGATAATCAAAAGGCCCAGGTGTGCTAGTGCAGTCCGTACATACTATGTGCAAATTCATTCCAGTCCATGTCACACTTTCAGAAGTTCCAATTAATGGATCAGATCAAACCCACAGGTCGGCACTGGGATGCAGATAAAACTGTATAGAAGGAGAAATATATTTATGCATTCTCTTTTGATTTTAACACTAGTGCAGATCCACCAGTTTCCAATCATGCGATTTCTGCTCCACCAGACTGACCCAGCGATCCCCTTGGAGCTGGCTACATTACGTTCTGATTGCAACTGGCAAGCAATGCAAGCAACATCTAGCAGTCAGGTAGGGGTGCAAACAGAGGAGGCATTTAGAAGTGCACAAGTGAAGTTTGAACAGTATATAAATATTAGGAATTGGTTCACAGCTACAACTTCCTTGGTGCTATTAAACCAATTGAGTAGTCACAAGTGTATATGTCATATATTTCATCTTCATATCAGTACCATGCTAATATTAGGCATCTTGTTGGCATTTCCACTGAGAAGTTCATTTGTGGAAGTTGTACTTTCCACATGTCGGCTTTTGTGCAGATTACTATATGTTAAGTCCACAATAATAATTTGACTCTGAAAAATAAAGTCTTCAGTGAAGTTGATTTCCATTTTGCTGTGAACAGTGTTGGACACGTTACTTTTGAAAAGCTCGTCGTCCAATTGAGTAACCTACTCACTCTCTTAAACTTTATGTTGAAAGAAATTATTTGTTTGTGTTTGTCCGTGTTAGCATGATTTAGTGTGGTGAATGTAAACTCAGCTGTTGTAAGCAGCTGAAGAGCGCCTTGTTAACGTGGAATTAGGCTACTGCAGTGATCCTCACTATTTTTTTCACAAGAGCCACATTGGCAGTGCAAAATCAAAAGGCGAGCCACTTTTACGTCAACATACTATACTAAGTCACCTTTGTGCATTTCTACACATAAATTGGACATCCCACAAAAAAATAAATAACACGGCCAATACATTTTCATTTAAGACCAGATTTACTTTAATGAGCTCTTCTGTCTCTTAAAAACCGGTCCACATCGCCTGCCTGCAAACGTGTTGCGGTCAAGTTTTGTAAACAATGCCACATGGCCACTTTCCGTGATTCAGCTGCGTGAAATGTATTACAACTTATTGCCACGAGATGGCAGTTTAAGTAGCATTGCCGGTAAATAGTGGATTGCATTCAAAGGCAAGTGGTAGTGTGATACTGTAAGCTACCATGCGAGCCGCCAATTATAGCTTGACGAGCCCCATGTGGCTCGCCAGCCGCGCAATGAGTAACTGTGGGCTACTGCATTCTCAAAACATCAGCTCATAGCATTGTTTATTTACTCACATGGCATTTATCTTTTTATTAACAGGCCAAAGAAAAGGGCTCACTGAGGATGAAGACTTTTTCTGTTGGACCAGGAAAACAGGTAAGATGTGTTTCAAAGAATTTAACATAAATACAGGAAATTTGTGCAGTAGAGATGGGCATGTTTTTGTAACTGAGAGTAGAGATATTAAACCATATGACCATTTGAATTCTTTAAGGTTTCAAAGATGTTCAATAAAAGACCTTTGCCAGGACAACAGTGAAACCTTTTTTTTAAAGAACCATCCAAGTGTTTTTTCTTTGTTAATGGATCAACCTACAGTATACTTACAGTATTACCATTTTCCATAGGTGACAAGAGCCAAAGAATTTGAGAGGCTTGCTGCCGTTGCACACAGATCATAGACAAGGACAGCTTCTGATCTGCATCTGATACTGATTATGCCTCATTTTAGCGATTTTTGTAATGCAGTCATCTGTTTTATTGCTTGAAAAAGTTGTAATCCACTAGAATGCTGGAAACCACATCTACCTAATCCAAAATCTCCTGGGGGTGGACCTTTACAACATCAAATTAATATTAATTATATATCTGAGCCACCAATTTGTGTGTCTGCGTGCACGGCATAACTTTGGTCACCCACGACAAAATCTCACTCCAAGGTTTTTTGAAAAGTTGGCAGGTATGAGCTGGGCCTTGCAACCCCCCGTCTGCACTTCGATTGTGGACTTCCTCACAAGTTGCCCTCTATCTGTCAAGGGTTTAGAGGTGTTTGTTGAATCCACTATTGTATTCTCTTTACCCACATAACTGGACACCTTCCAGAGTTCAGATTTGCCATCAATTCTGCTGTACAAGAAAGGTTAACACCTGCAGAACTTCAATTTGGAAGGAAGCTGAATAGCCCAATGGACAAAGAACAGAAAGGGAAGATTTACGCTCCTAATGTACCTGCTTATGATGTTGTCCATCAACTGCAACAATTTCAGACAAATGTTGAGAAAAATATAATGACATCAAGACGAAGGCAAGCAAGGGATTATAACAAAAAACGCCGTACTGTCCATTTAAAACCCAAACAGAGAGTATGGATTAGAAATGTTCCTCAGTCGCATGCCAAGGACAAATTCACAGCAAAGCTTGCCAAAAAGTGGAAAGGTCCCACCGTGTAGTTCAGCAACTTGCGAAGACCTGAGCAGCCAGTCCCTTTACCCCTAGACAGGAAGTGAAGTGAGAAGGAAGGAGATAAATGGGACACACCTGAGAAAAATCTCTCTCTCGAACAACCAAGCTGCATGGAGGAGAACAAAGAAGTGAGAGGAACAAAAAGATAACTAATGGAACATCCAGTTTTTGGAAATAATATGTTTAAAAGTAAAATAATTAATTACTTATTTCAAAGAAATAAACAAAGATTAACCCAAAACCACCTGGATGCACCTAAACTGTTTGGAGGAAAGCTGCCGGTGAATTTCCAGGAGTCTTTTGTATGACACTGAAGGATGATCTCATGGCCTGACTTGTTTCCCATGGAGGACGTTACCCTCCCTTCAGCTAAGTTTTTTTTTTCAACTTCTTCTTCTTCCAACTCTACATATCTTCATTTTCACCCACAAACACCCAACTGAACTGAACTGAGCTGTCTCAATTTAACAATGACATTCAACCATCTGAGTCACATATTCATACCTGGACATTTTAGATTTTCTTTTGAAAGTTGAAGAGGGAACGTTTGGTTTGACATATTTTCTTGTTATTAAAATTGGTTGTTATTTTGACCTGATTTTGAATTTATGGACATTTCTGTTTATGATCTTTTTAGGTAAATATATTTGTGTTTAATGATCTGGTATATTATGGTCTTTATGTATATGAGTGTATAATTTAAATACACCTAAAATTTAATTTATTGAACTACATTGAAACTGGTCATGTTTATTTTTATCCCTTTTGTAGCAAGGGTATTGAGTTTACCAGACTTTATTAATTAAGAAAAATTATTAATGAAAACTATTAATTTAGTCTCCTGTCTGGCACCCAAGTATTTTGTTTAAGCCTATGCTACACTACAATGAACCAGCAACACAGCACAGAGGATCACTGGCATGCTACCCTCATTCCATGACACACTGTGAAGGACTTTTCTTTCCCACGACCTGTTTGACCTCCTGCCCTGTGTCGATACATGTCTACTAAAGCTCACACAAAAAGAATGCTGAACTGTTTCTACCCCAAAACCATCCAGTTCCTCAATAAACAATAAAACATCCCAGAGTATTTTAAATTCATGTGTAACATATTGGATATTTACTATGGTCTTAGTCTGTGAATCAAGTTGTTCTATTCATGTACAGGAGTACTTTTATGTATGTTTGTATTTTATTCTTTTTACAAGCACCACTCTAATATGTATCTTGCCGTTTTCTTGTACCAGGCAAACAGTGACAATAAAGCCTTTTCTAATTTCACTCAGTTTAACATTCAGGTTATGTCATTCATTACCGTATGTACTCACTAAAAGACTGACTAACTTATTGTAAGCCTGACTCAACCCACTGAATGATCATTTGTATGGCCCTCTTAATCTCACATATATTTCAATGACATTTTACTACTGTGTCTCAGTATTACTGTCACATCACATATGAACATTCTTCATGCCTTGAAAAGATTCAGGTTTTGAGTAAAACCATTCCATCAGTGTAGTATGGAAAGAAGGAAGAGAAAGAAAAAGGGAGAGATGAATTCTATCACCCTAGGCAGCAGCTTTCCTTGGATAAGAAACAGAAAACAAGCAGCAAATGATAATTATTTTGCATGAGCAAGTCCCAAAGGCTTAATGGCAAGAAATCAGCATAAAAAGATAATTAAAAAGTTACTGTGAATGGTTGAGACACTTGTTCCGTTTATTTGTGTGATAACTGGAGTGAGGAAGCAACTGGGACTGAAAAAGAAAGAAAAAAATAGCAATCATGCCTGTGGCTAAACATATGGAGGCCATGTTACCCACAGACCCGAAAGTCAAATGATAGAGTTGAAATGTATTAAATCTGCTAAGCAGAAAGAGGCAGAATGGCCATGTCTAACTCTGGAACTTAGACATCATACTGGGAGGTCAGGACTTCAATATACGAAACACTTGATTCTTCAGCCTTTCCCATGATCATAACCATGAAAACACAGACCCCCTAACCTCGACCACTTTCAGATAGTGTGCATACACAAATGGCATATTGTCATATACATGACATATACACCTAGTAGTGTTTACAGAGAACAACTAAAATTCTCATCAACAGTGAAGACTCCTAATCTATTTACATGGGATTAGTTTTACCTGGGCTACATCATGCCGTTTAGAAATGACCCACTAACATCTGTGTTTCATGTGGTGCATTTGCATGGGACAAGCAAACTTTGTGTTTTACTCAAATGTACTATTCATAATTATGCCTCTGATACTTTCCGCTTCACTCCACTGCATGTGTGAGAACATTTTTGACAGTTTTAGTTACTTTTGCAAATTGATAATAAAAAAAAGTAAGGAAAACATGATGCAATGAGACTACTGATCCCAGGGAAGAAATTTTGAATGACCTGGCAGTATTTAAATCAGCCTTTACCTTTGCTGATGAACACATTAATACTTGACTTAATGATTCCCTCCATCTAAATGGGTGAATGGGTCAGCGACAACTTGACTTTGCATCCTAACAATCAATCAAAAGAATCTATCAAATGAAAAAATGAAAACAAACACCCAATCCACACAGGGTTAGTATTATCACAGGACTTCTGTGTTAAGAAAAATAGGGTAGGTAATTTGCGTTATAATTTTTACTACACAAATTAAAGACATTCCCGATTTGCACAGGGTGAAATTCAAGCCAAAGAAATATAATATGTTGCTCTTTAAGTGTATGTAGGTGCAATGAGGAATCTCATGAGCTGTATGATGTACTCACCAGTCTCTTTGTCTTCAAGGTGTTCGGGCAAAAGACCTCGCCAGACAACGGACCCCATGTTTAAAGTTCCAGGGGTAACCAAATTTTAACAGCTTGAGTGCTGATCTGATGCTGCGTGATTCCATGTGCTCCTGAATATGGGTGAATAAAAGGCCTCATCTGTTACACACACCAAACCTGCTTGTGGATCATTTTATTGCTCTAACATCCAACTGTAATTGTGGTCCATTTTACAGACAACATCCACTATTATTACAAATTACCAGAGGTCCCCAGATAAAACTAGTACTGTGCAGGGCTCTACTCTTTGATGAATCTGAGAGATTTGCAGCAGTGACATGGCGTGTGTAAACAGATGAAACTCGGAGTGTAACTTGTTGGTGGGAACATAAATATCTGTGTTTTGCTATCTCGGAGTTGGGCCCATGTTCTGAATTAACTGCAGTCAGACCAAGGAGAAACAGAACTCCATTCAGACATGCTACACATGCTGCATGGTGCAGAGCACTCCTGCCCTGCACTCATACTGCAGTGGAATAGTGAGCACAAACACACTACAGAGCTTTGAAGCTTTGACACTTTGAAGCAAGAAATACTTGAAAACCAAGGAGAGCTGACTGCCATGCCGTGGACTTTCTTTCACGGTCACTTGACCTAAACCCCAGTGAACATTTATGGGAGCTGTTGAAGCATTCCTGACATCCCAAGAAGTTATTCAGAACACTGTTTAATCATGTTTGGGTGGCATGGCTCATCAGATTTTGCATGCCAGGTATAGTTTTTCTGACACTAAAGAAAAGGGGAGCAGACTACATATTAAGATATTCTGATTCATTTCATTTTCTGTTCATCATTAAACAGTTTGTGTTAAATTCAAGACTAATTCTAAACTTCTCTTGGAATTTATGGTAACACTTTACTTGAATATGTGTTCATAATACTGACATAACACTGTTATAACCATGACATTACACCTGTCATAAACATTAATGTATACTTATGACAGCTGTCATTAAGTGTCATTCGGTAAGTTATGTCACTTTTGATGTAAAGTTGACATTGTTTGAGATGTCCTTGTTATGACAACTTGACATAAACCAAGACAACAAAACCTGTCTTAAACATGTCATTGCAGACCTAATTGCCAAACAAAAAAAAATCATTTAGCTTGATGTCTTAACGTGACATTAAACCGTCATATATGGATGGTTTTGACACTGGCTAGTACAAGACCATTACAATAGCGTCATAAATGTTGTCCTTTTCATTAAGGTGTCGTTAAGTGTAACTACTCTGCCAAATGAGTTTATAACGGTCACATTTGCCTCCTACAGTGATTTAATGATCAAGTTTTCCTTACGATGTCATTAAGTGTCATTACATAGTCAAATCAGTTTATAACTGTGTCATGACTAATTTCTCTGAATTCAAGTAAAGTGGAAAGATTCTGACTTTCCATTAAGATGTCATTAAGTGTCATTACATGGTCAAATCAGTTTATAACTGTGTCATGACTAATTTCTCTGAATTCAAGTAAAGTGGAAAGATTCTGACTTTCCATTAAGATGTCATTATGTATAATTACATAGTCAAATCAGTTTATAACAGTGTCATTACGGTTTTCTCTGAATTCAAGTAAAGTGGAAAGATTCTTACTTTCCATTAAGATGTCATTACGTATAATTACATAGTCAAACCAGTTTATAACAGTGTCATTACAGTTTTCTCTGAATTCAAGTAAAGTGGAAAGATTTGAATGTTTTGTTAAAATGTCATTAAGTGTAATTACACTGTTAGATGATATGAATACCTTAACTTTTTAACCAAAGTGACAGTTTGTACAACACAAGCATGGCTCAGTGTCATGTCCCCTGTCATGCGCCCTGTCTTGTCCTCTGTGTTTTTTCAGTCTTGTTTAGTTTTCATGTTCTTGGGTTCTGTTTCCTGTTTTATTTTGTCAAGTCCTTGACTTCCTGTTTGTCATGTCTGTGTGTTCCCCTTTGATTAGATTATTGGTTTCACCTGTGTCTCGTTTCTTGATTTGCTTCACCTGTGTCTTGTCACTCTGTTCCTCGTGTGTGTATACAGTATATAGCCCTGCTCTTCCCTTTGTTCCTTGTCTCGTCATACTCGTTACTCGTCACGTTTCATGTTACTCGTTCTTGTTCCATGTTCCACGCCATAGTTTCATGCCAAGTCATAGTTTTGAGTTTTTGCCTTTCTTTTGGATTTCCTGCAATGTCTGCAGCGTTCTTGGTTTTTGTGAGTTTTGTTTTTCTTTATTAAAATACTTTTTTTTGCCTACTCCTGCCTAACCCTCCTTTTTGAGTCCTGCACTTGGGTCCAACATCCCTTCCCCGCTTACCCCGTTGTGACACAGAGAACATAAGTGCTATAATGAGTTTGACATGACATAGATGCGTAAATGCCAGCAGACATAGTAGAGAGTCAGATTTTATTTTTAGTTAACTTGTTTTTTAACATCATGGAAAAGTCTGCTCAACACACCATTGTGATGGCGTACACCCAACAAGTGATGCCACTCTATCATCTTAAGATGAAGCTTGAGTGACACCATACTTCAAAAAAACAAAAAACTTCCAAAATTATAAACAAAGTTTAAGAACAAGTTTGAACAAATGTTGAACAAATGAACATTCTGTGTATTTGTACATTATTGGGAGGAGCTTTCCATTTTTTTTCCATATGGTGATTGTTTCAGCTAGCTCCTCAGTTATAGCCTCACGGCAACGCCCTGCAAGCGCAGACATCTTTGTATTATCTTCATCACTGCTTGTCAGCAGACCTTTGAAAATTTCCGGAGAGGTAATTGCAAGCTCAGCAATAACTGCTGTGCGTGCAATAGTGTTCCGATCGACATTCATTTTCGCGAATGCTTTTTTCATCGATCCACACTTTATGAAGCTGCGAAGGACATCTTTGTACCGCCGGATCACTCCATCCGTTGTAGTCACTTAAGAAAACAACAGACAAACAAATAATATAGGTCATTTTTTTCAAGCATGCACGAGCATTGTTGATTTGGCACCCTATATGTTTTGTTTTACTAGCAGGTTAGAAAGGATCCTACTTACTTTTGCATCATTCCTCGAGGCTGGTTATATTAGACTTTCCTACCTGACTCTGTGGCTAGCAATATCTGACTTCACCAGCCTAGAAGGAGGATGCCCAGGAAGTAATGTCCCTTCTTGCCTGCCTGTCCAAAACATAACCAGCTTGGATAGAGGATGCAGTGAATGAGGATGGTACAGTAAGTACGGTAGATTTTTTTTCTTCTTCTATTTTTCTGTTTCAGAAGTTAAATATCTAACAAATCCAGAGAAGATCGTAGAACTTGAGGAGAACAAGAGAGCTATACACAGCTGTAAAGATCTCAATCACAGATTTTCAGATTACTAAAACTACATTAGCGAGACATAGATATAACATTATAGTTAGCCCCATTCAATTATTATTAACAAAGCCCATGGAAGTAGTTGCTTTTCATAAAAATGTAATCCATAAAAGGTTAAGTAGCAGTCAACTTTAGGATTGTTATAATGGTGATTATAAAGATGATCAGTGTCTCTGCTTACTTCTTGAACGACTGTATGAATCAGAGTGTTTTTTTGACTTCTTGGTCTTTTTCTTAGACTTCTTCCTTTTCTTTTTCTTCTCCTCTTCTTCTGAGGATGATGAGAAGCTGGAGTCCGAGGAGCAGTGGTGTGCAGTCAGGTGAGGCAGGGTAGGCAGTGCCTCACCTAGGCTAATGAGAAAAAAGAAAAAGAAATAAAAAAATATATATATTTTTTGATTGTTGATTTATGGTTTTAAAACTAAAAAATAAAATGTCAAATGTGTTGTTGTAACGGTATAAGGACTGCCACTACTCAGGAGAGCTTGTTTTCAAAGCTGCCGTATGTGAATACAGGAGGCTGAGGCAGACTCAACCTCTGCTTCTCTGCGCTGTGACAAACCAACGCAAATAGTTTAGGAGGTTCGCGCATGCGTAGTCCGTTCTCACGCTGTCTTCAATGGGCTTCGTTGAGGTACAGCGCTTCTCTGCCTCCACAGTCCGAGTCGGGACCTGTCGGGAATCTCCGCGGGAATTCCGAAATGTCCCGAATCCCTCCAAGGTCTCGCGATGCTGTTGTCACCGCTGTGCAGTGTTTTCGGCTAACGAAGATGCTGAGAAATGTTCAAATCTTGACTTTTGAGGGGAAAAATATAATAATTTTAACTGGGAAACCAAGCCCTGAACTAAAGGATTTAATCCAAAGGAAAAAAATTGAGGACTTTCCAAACAGACTTTTGTGCACGCTGTAATCAGCTGATGTCAGTAATTAGCTACATTTCTGACAGCGACATTTGACTGACTTTGCAGTGGTTTTAATATTGAGTTTTACATAATATATATGTATGCGATTTAAGCTCTGGCTGATCCTGCCTACCCAGCCATGGACCTCACTGCACGTTACTGCCGAGGAGAGACATGGAGATGTTGATGCTGAAGGTGAAGTTGAAGAGGAAGAACAGTCCGGAGCAGTCTCTCTGCCTGGAGGAAGCAAAGTGGGGATAGCTGGAGAAACAGAGAAAAAAGTAAACAAAGAAAAAAAGAATATACTTTTTCAATGCAGGGTCATTCTTAGTGCTGCCCTGAGTTTATTATTTGCTTGATACTTAGTACGCACACAGTTACGTGTTTGTTTGGTGGAGAGAAAAGCAGGAGCAGAACCAGAGCACCCACAAGTCATACGGGATTGTACTCTGGTTATACTCCCAGACCAATTTATTGACAGGACAGCTCAGAGTTATTTTTTTTAGCAGGAGCAACAGTGAGTGACACATACGTTTTTTATATGTATGTGTGTGTGTGTTAACATGTTAGTAAAGTGTTAGCTGTAGCATATAGTCATGGCTGTATTCTATCTCAGTGACTAACATTACTAGTTGGGCAAAGGTTTATATCATTTTATGTGTAACTACACCATCATCAGAGACTTATCTGGTCATATGGGAAACGTTTTAGAAGAGCTTGGGAAAATAGGATTTCTCAGATGTTTAACAACAATGCAATTGTATATAATAATGTATCATTACACTCTGCGCCTGAAAACCCAGCCTATTTCAATTTCTCCTCTACAAGTTCGTTGAACATGTAGTAATGCATTAATTGTGGTGCATTTGTACCTTTCCCAGTAGATGCCAGCGTGCTGGGGGCTGCCCTACTTTGGGCAAGCAGGAAGTCCTTATCAGCTTTAAGGTCCCTGTTTGCCTCCTCCAGGTAAGTTATGCGCTCCTCAAGGTGTTCAATCTCCTGTCTATCCAGCTTTGTTTGTTCTCTCAGTTTGGCCAACTCCAACATCCCTGTTGGAGACACTGAAACAAAGAAAGTATTTCAAGTGGATTTCTGCGGTCAGTGAATGGTGGTGGTGTACTGGAGTGTATTATATTGAGTACACCAACAAAATTCCCAGTATTTTGTGCGAATTATTTATTAAGAAGACAGGCAAAAATGGAAATATGTGCCTTAATTAGCCAACTACTACAATAGTATAAATAAAAAGTAAATTTCCAAGCCTTCTGGCGAAAGGAGGAAAAAAATCAAAAGTCAAAAAATAGAAAATAATACTTTTTTCTTTGGGGAATATTTGATTGTCTTTTTTTAGTTTGGCCGAAAAGGGACCTCTTTACATTCTTCTGCCAGGTCACCCTCCACCTCTTGTAGCAGATTAGGGTTAACGTTTGCTTCTCCATCATCGTCAGCCTTCCCACTGCGTTTTCTTGAACGGGTATCCATCGAGCAGCAGTCGTAAACAAAGAACACAACACCATGTCATAATAATAATAATAATACATTTTATTTATAAGCGCCTTTCAGGATTCCCAAAGACACTTTACAAAAACATACAGACACAAAACAAGACAGAGTCATAGCAGCTAAGTTACATTAGTTAAGACACAATAGTCAAACCTAACGTCATAGTTGTTTAGAATTAGCGACAAGAAAACTGGAGGAAATACTACTAAGTAATAATCTGTTGGCTGCAGTCGTAAGTACTTAAAGCAGGGGTGCCCAAATACTTCTCAGTGGAGGGCCAAAAATGATCAGGGTGGAGGGTCACGGGCCAAAACTAAACATTCATGTTGCAGTGCATTTAATTAAATATGACTATGATATAACTGTGCAAAATAAACAATCATACAGAGTAATTTTGAAAATGAATGACACTTCTGTTTGTTGAAACAGAAAAATAATAATAAGGCTACCAGGCCTATTTCTTCAACAAAATGGGAAAACATGCCCACAAGACTGAAATGTTACACTCTCTGCTGCCTTTAACAGTCATTTTAAAATAGTAATATAAGTGGACAACAGCTTCTGCTCTTTTTTTTTGATGATTTCATATTGCAATCATGAAATCATCATGATTGCAATATGAAATCATCATAGCATTAGCCTAATAATCAGCCTGCAAGGCACTACTCTCTGCAATTAGCCTTGTAGGCTAGTGCCCTTTGTATCAATAAACAAACAAGCTAAGCTAACGCTAGCAGGAACTTGCAATAAAACATTTCTAACATAAATTAACCAGTTTATTTACAAAAATACTCTGTGATGTGAGTATTTGCATGTAATATTTTCGAACACATTTTTTATTTTTGTTTATTTGATTGGGACAATGCTCATTAATCAACAGAGAAGTTACTCGCTGTAAACAAGCCAGAGTTAGCTGCAAGTGCTAGTTTCCATCTGTTGTCCCTAGCCAGATCTTAACAGGCACCCTAAAATGCAAAAGTTGATAAGTAAAAATATAGTATAAATACAGAAAGAAAAAAGCAATAAAAGAAAAGTATATTCATGGATTCAAGTACAATAGAGCACCCTGGACATATCTGCTCTCTGCCACTCACTTTATACACTGAAATACACATGAGTACATATTAAAACATACTACAGTGTGTTATGTCTCTGTCAGTAAGATGCTCATATCCAGGGTGCAAACAGTGGGACTGAAGGATGAAATAAAGAATATGGGCCAGCTTCATCAGTGAGTGACGAGTTATAAACATCTGTCTCCACCAGGACCACAGCTACGCTTTGCCTGCTTCTCCCGCTCGTCTGAAGGCCAGGCTGGGTGAAGCTCTGGCTCGGGTGGAGAGTCTGGAGCGGGAGAAGAGGAACAGCATGCTCCGTGAGCGAAGGGCCAAGAAGAACGTGCTGGCTCTGCTGGAGGATCTGAGGGAGAAGAACCTGATGAACGAAGAGCTGAGCGACAGGCTGGAATGCTACTCAGGTAAAATGGAAATACTGATTTGAATATTTTATATAGGTAATTTATCCTTATAGTCTGTCAAACTCTCTTTCTTCTTATTTAAAGTCTTACTAACGCGTTTATATTCACTGAATTTCAGATCTTCAGGTAGACCTCTTGGCAAGGAAAGGCCATGAGTACACCAGAGAGCAGAGGGAGTTTGCCCTCACGCTACACCTTCATGGTCCCAAGGCATATAGTTTCCTGAGAGAGTCTCAGCATCTTCCTCTGCCACATCCCCATACATTGCAACGGTATTCTGCTGCCTGATTGTTAAATACATTGTGAGGGACCAAGCTGGACTAGTGTGTGGTAAACAAGGATAACATGTAGGTGCAGAGGGTTACCAACATTGAAGTTGATTGTGTGGCTACAGGTGTGGCCATCACATACCACTTTAGTCCTACAGACTATGTTTTGTGACAATAAAAATTACCAATTTAAAAGCTCACATCACACAGTGTTCTGATACATTTTGAGCTTTCAGATATGCTATTTTCTGTTTATTTTGTTTTGTTTTTTCTGAAGGGGTTGAGGCAGTCAAATGACTACATTTTATTTTTCAAAGGTGGCTGACTTCAGTGGATGCAAAACCTGGTCTCAATAAGATGATGCTGGACATGCTGGGAAGGAGATGCAAGGAAGACCAGACAAAATATGGATTGGTGACACTGATTTTAGATGCCATGGCCATAAACAAAACACGTGCAGTACAATCCACAAACGCAAAGAATGTCAGGGTTTGTGGATATGGGGGATGGATTAAATGAGACGGATGTTGCCTCTGAGGCTCTCGTGTTTATGGTGGTAGGCATACAAGGGCACTGGAAAGCTCCATTTGCTTACTATCTGACCAGTCATCTCTCGCCAGAAACTTTGACGGTCTTAGTTGTCCATGCATTAGAGGAACTTCATGCTCGTGGTCTCAGAGTGGTGTGCATGACAATGGATGGACATGCATCTAACATCAGCATGTGCAACCAACTCGGCTGTGACATCAGGGCAAACCCTCGTAAACCCCTGAAGACCTCTTTTGCACATCCAGTGACTGGTGAGAGAGTGTTCGTCATGATGGATGCCTGTCACATGCTGAAGCTTGCACGCAACATGTTGCAGGTAAATGCTAAATGTTGTTCCCGGCTTATTTTTTTTTATTATTATTTTGTTGTTGTGTGTTTTATTTGCATATTTATGACTGCATGTGATGCATTACATTTTCCTGTCTGTACTTCAGTGAGCTGTGACTAAAAAGGATTCTAATTTTGAAGGCATACAGCCCAATAATGAACACCACTGGCCCCATCAACTGGAAATACATCGTTTGTCTCAACGATGTTCAGACCAACGATGGACTGCATGCTGCAAACAAGATCACTCACAAGCATGTCCACTTCGACAATCAGAAGATGAAGGTGTCCCTGGCTGCGCAGACACTGAGTCGCTCAGTAGCAGTGGCTCTCCGCACACTGAGGGACCTGGGCTACTCACAGTTTAAAGACTGTGAAGCAACGGTTGAATTCATTGAGGTAATATGATTAAGGATGTGCATAGGGCCATGGAGGGAGTAGAGGGAAGTTCCACATACTTGCATGTTTAACATAGTGAAATGAATAGTTTTTTAATTTTGAAGACATTAGAATTAATTTGATATGATATCTGTTGAAACACTGCTATGGAGATGGTTTTATATGCTTGAAGTTAATGCAGATATTTGTTTTTAGATGATTGACAGGCTCTTTGACACCTTGAACAGCTGCAATCCCTGTGCCAAATGATTCAAAGCTCCCCTTGGGGCTTTGAATTGGGCAGAGAGAGTGGCTTTCTTGTTGAGAGCCAGGGAGTAGTTGATCAGTTTGTCAGTGAAAGATGGCACACCCCTTCACCGGTCAAAGAGGTCCTTTAAAATAGTGACTATACTGTTTGCATCAAATAGGTTCAGTTACTACTCAGTTACCATGTTCTGCATCAAGTTCATAAGATGCCTTGTTCTCTTGTTCTGATTCAGGTTTAAATTATGTTTTTGTTCCAGTGTTTTTTCCTCCTGTATGCAGTGTTTTCTACTGTTGGAAATAACTCGCTGTTTCTTCAGGTCTTACAGGTGTCAATATGGTATGGTATGGCCGTGTACTCCTCAACGACTGTTCTGCCAGTAAAGTTTTGTAAAGGTTGTGTAATAATAATAACTTCAATTTATATAAATGTATCTAAATGGCTAATTTGGAAAGGGCATGGAGAGAAGGTGAGTCTTGAGGTGAGGTTGGGGTGTGATGGATTTCAGAAGGGAGAGAGTTCCAAAGATTAGGGGCTGTGACACGGAAGGCTCTGTCAACGAAGGTCTGTAGTCTGGTACAGGTGATGGAGAGCAGAGCAGAATCAGAGGAATGCGGGGTCCGGGATGGAGATTGAGAAGGTTGGACAGGTACTGGGAGGCAAGTACATGAAGGGATTTATATATGAGGAAAAGGAGCTTGTGTGATATATATATTTATGTATGTGATATAATGTGTCTTGTTCCAATTTGTCTGCTGTCTGCATTGTTTTCTATTTGAATTGTTTAGTGTTTTTCAGGACCTACAGGTGTCAATGGTATGTATGATACCGTGTTAACATCATGCAGGTGTCATGTATTGCATGTTTTAGTTTCAAACTGTCCCTGTTCTGGTTTAATAATGTTCCTATAGTTGGTTCAGTATCCTTAAAGAAAATAAGGTTTGCAAACCTGTAAGAAGCAGACAGTAATTTTGTTCCCAGTAAATTGGCAGTACAGTTTACCCACAATGGATGGCACCCAATCAAAAGATGACTGTGGCTATCCCTGTCACCCTTTGCTGTTTCACATCTGATGGATATGATGGATATGGTGGCATCAATTTACCTCTATCAATGAACAAAAATCCTAGGTGCTTCCTCCAGGTATCTTTGTTTTAATACAATTGGGGAAATAAACCTTTTTCTTTTGAAGGTACCTGTCTGTCATCGGGTTTGTGATCAACATTGACACCCTGATGCTGATGATTCCTGAGCTGCTCCAAGTCCAGCGGTATGTCTGTACGTACTGGTTCAGCCAAGATCACTTGGAGCTTCTCTTTAATTCAATCAGAGCATCAGGTAGGGTCCACATTTTACAGCCTTTAAAAAACAATAAGAAAAGATCTTTGGTGTAATTGTAGTGTGTCGGTGTGTGTTGTTTTTTTTTCCTTAAGTGGGCTGGAACAACAATCCCTCAGCAGCAGAGCGGGTGATTCGCCAGGTCCACTCAGGGCAACCTCCTAAGGTGTCGGTGATCATGCGTGTGGTCTGTGAGGAGATTGGCACAGATGATGTGTTTTTGCTCGGGGAACATACTGGAGACACACAATTTGGCATTGCCAATCACCATTCAAATCTACTGACAGACTGGTGTCTGTGTTCCTCAAAATTAGGCTGCACCACATTGCCAAATGTACCTCACTCAAATACCAGAGTGGCAGCACAAGAAAGAAACTGAGCAAAACAGTTCTCTTTCAGGGGTTTTAGCTCCAGTCAGGGCCGGCCCTAGGATTTTGGTGGCCCTAAGCAAGATTTGTGTGTGGCCCCAAAACACTCACAGGGCAACCACCAAATAACACCACTGCTTGTAACTGAATGAACACACATGCACTTGAATTAACAACAACTATATTACTTTATTTTAAAACAATGTCTCATTATATTAAAATATATATCAAATTTTGAAAGCACTGCAAATAATAAGAAATAGTCAAAATCAACAAAATCAACATATTTAAACTATAAAAGCAAATAACTTGCATGTAACAAAGCTTTTAAGTAAAAACAATGACAAATGAACACCAATAAAAACTAGAGGATGGGGTAGATGCCTCTGAAATTTCTGGTAAGGTAGCAGCAGTCATGCCACTCGACGAGGTCGATGGACCTGGTGTAGCAGAGGGCTGTGCGAAATATTTCAATAATGCCCCTGAAAAGATAATACATTAAAATATTATTATTGTTACATATAGGCTGGAAGATATTACATAGGTATGTCATATGTATATTCCATATGTATGTATTAACCACACAACAGATGCAATTTTCTCAAAGCGAAATATACAAATTAGCTGATTATGCCGAATTGTTTCATTTGAAAACAAATGGATGGCCTATTTGGGCCAATTTGGACATTTCCTGTATTAAAAAATAACATATCAAAACACAAATTTAGTGTCGCAATAAAACATTAGTAGCTAGTTAACAAGTAAAACTAGACTCCTGCAGCTTCAACACAAATGGATTGACTATATAATATCACAAAAGATTTGTGCTTATTTGAGACACAGGCCTACTGTTTTTGAACTGCTTGTAAGTCTGTTCACAGTCCATTCTTGATTAAAAACCGCGTTTTCGCTGTCTACTTTTCACATTTCTCTGACGTGACATGCAGCCAGAGAGCCCGCCTAGTTTACCAGCTAGCTTATTATTAAATTAAATAACCCCCTGCTGTGTTGCAATGTGTCGGATACGACATGAAAGTGCTCTCATTATGCTATTTTTTTTTAGAATAACTCACTGCAACGCTGTGTGCCGTTTTTCTTGTTAGCACGCAGCATGCTAGCAAAAAATAAAGAAAAGAAATTGCATTTAAATGAGATGAGGTAGGAACAATCTTAGGCAGTATCAGTCTTAAAGTTTAGCTTTAACATCAACAAATATGCACAAACCAAAAGTTCAATAAAACTGTTGACAGTGGTTGATTGACAACCTGCACTATTAGCTAAAAAAAGAGAAAAAAAAGTCAGCTAGTAAACTCTTACTGAACAAGAACAACAGCAGTAAAAGTTAGGGCTGTTGCTAATGACTCTTATGTGTTGGTGCTGATGATAAATTAAATAGATCATTCGGTAACTTACAGGAGCCACGTCCCTCAGGTGGTCAGACAAACCAAAGGTGTGTGCGCACTGCGTGAGAGAAGGAGCGCTAAACGAGAGAGGTGGATCATACCACTGGGGAGGGGGGTACTCAATTTCCTCGTTAAAATATTATGTTTAAACCACATGTTTTTTTTTGATTGTGCTATTTGTTTTGGCATCGTATCATAGACAAACCATTTTGAAATAAAACAACCATTTTTCTCAACTCTTATTTTTAGGGGTGCTGGGACAAAGTTTAAGGGTGCTTGAGCACCCCTAAAAACGGGCTAGTCACGCCCGAGTACCTTTATCTTGTGATCTTCTTTCCGTTTCAATCTTTCTTTTTTTTCGTCCTTCGGCACCACACGGGAATTTTCTTTTAGGAGCCATCTCTTGTGTTGTTAATTTGCGAAATAACGATACCCACAATGCCGCGGTTACTGACCGCTGCGCCGGCTGCGTTGTTGCCATGGTTACGCACGGAGGAGGGAGCGCCGGAGCGGTCACAAACTTACTTATTTACTTTACTAGTTTTTTTTCACCCCTGTACTGATACGTCTGTTTAAACTGATATATTTCCGCGATTGTAGTATATATTAAAATAAAGAGAAGGTCAAAAATCCAGTCACACACTGATCGTGTGGCCCCCCCTCTAGTGGTTGTGGCCCTAAACAACCGCATAGACCGTTTATGCCAGCGGCCGGCCCTGGCTCCAGTAATGAAAGGCTTGTAAATACTCTTGTAAATAGTTTTCTGAGGGGATTGTTAATGTTCGTGTTCTTTCCTTGAATATTCTGCCACTTAACCCTCTGGCAAATAAAGAACCAGTTTGAATGTTTGGAATCAATCAAATCACTTTATTCATAGAGATGATGATACTGATCAGGGGGTGGTGGGAGTTTAGGAGCTGGACAGCCACAAGGAGCAAAGTTGTCCTCTGTGTCCTGCAGTGTGAAACAAAGTCCTGATCCTGTAAGTTCATACAAGCTGTTCTGATGGTCTGATATTCAAAAAGAGTAGAGACAGCAGATCCTATATCTACAACAATAATAACAATAATAATGATGATGATAGTGTGAAAAGAGATGAGGAGTGACTGGTTCAGGGTTATGTGGTGGATCAACGCATTGGGTTGTCGGTCAGAACATAGCACAAACACAGGGAATCCATTTATGTTAATTTATTGTTTAAGCTGGTTGAATTCTGATGAAAAAAAGGAGAAATGAGAGAACAAATATCAATCCACACAACTCTAACATAAGGATCAACTAACAAGTAAACAAATGAGATTCGATCTAAACAAAACACTGCTCAACTTAGTAGAAGGTAGAACTTAACATATAGTATTAATTTAACTATTAAATATGCTAAGTGTGTGCAATAAAAAAGGATAGCTTACATCAAGTACACAGCTCAAAATTGAAGATGAATGATGAGGCCAGACAGCTCCTTTGTTCTCAGGCATGGGGAAAAAGGCCTCCCACAGGTGAACTGGCTATCTAAATAGATTACAGGACTCCACCCTCCACTGATGGGAGGGGAAGGAGGTGGGGATTTTCCACATAGTGATATAACTATAGTAATATCATATTAATATAATAGCAATAACAATTAAGATAATGATAGCAATAATAATAATAATAATAATACCATAATGCAAATGGCATAGTGATAATAATATTAATAATAATAATAATGCTGAAAAGAATAATATAAAGATAATGATAGCAATAATAATAATAATAATACCATAATACAAATGGCATAATGATAATAATAATAATAATAATGCTGAAAAGAATAATATAAAGATAATGATAGCAATAATAATAATAATAATACCATAATACAAATGGCATAATGATAATAATAATAATAATGCTGAAAAGAATAATATAAAGATAATGATAGCAATAATAATAATAATGCTGATAAGAATAGTAATAACAATATAATTATTAATATTAATGTTATTATTATATTCAAATGAAATGGATTCAAGACAATGCATTAAAGACCTGAACACACCTGGACGTTTTCTGGGTTCTTTTTGTTCTATCTATGTCTGTCATGTCTGACGTTTGACAAACAAATAAACTCCTGAAAATAGCTTGACAACTTATCGATTTATGATGACTTTTATTGTGTAGAAACACTATCCTCCATAGATGTAATGCACTGTAGAAGCGAGTGGCCCTGTTCCAAGATGGCCGCCCTGTAGGCACACCGCTCCAGTAGGCGGCAACAGTCGATGCGGCGTCTATTTAACCGGAGCAAGATATCCCATCATGCATTGCCAGAGGCGCGGAAAGCAAATATGGCAGACGCACGGGAAAGTAAAGAAAGTACATTTGTGTACAAATGTAAGTATTTTTCTGTTTGACGTTTGATTCCGAGTTTTAAAACAGGTTGTTAATGGGTTGTTAATATGCAATACTATTTAAAAACTTACTGGAGGGTACACATCCATTACGGCACAAATCATAGCTAGCGACCGAGGTCAGTACTACAGGTAATTTAACGATGTTTTTCATGTTAAGATGGAGTAAACATGTACTACAGCCTATTATAATTAATAAGTAACGTTAGCGAAATTACATTCAAGTGTCAAATCAGCAGAGGAGAAGCTCGTTAATTTATTTTAATCTGGTAGGGACCGACGACGATGTCGCAAATTTAATACACCTGAGGAAGGAGAACGAGCGACTTTTTTCGGGCAAACGCTTCGCCTCCGCAGCCGGTTGGGAGTGAGTAAAAGTTATTCCATTCTTGTGAAACAGTGACGTTATCTTATTAAGATGAAAACTGTGAACAACTGTAAAATGACACGGACTTTTGACAAAATATCATAAGCATTTGATACTAACAGCATTAATTGTTGTTGTTTTTATCATCCCCTGATTCAGTGCCATTAGAGACAGAATGTCAGGGTGCTGAGGACTCAGATTCTGAAGAGCCAGCTCCACCAAAGAGACAGCGGCGTGACCAGGGGCGTCACTAGGTTTTAAGGACAGGGGGGGCTTAGCCCCAGGAGATGCACAGAATGTGAGCGAACGTTTAATTTCACAAACAGCTAACAAAAACTGAGAAATTGCACGTTTTGGACAGATTTAACAGAGATACTTTACTGTGCAAATGTTTTAGGCCACCATTACATTTTTAACACAGTACAACAACAAACACAGGAAGTACTGTATGTTTACAGCATTAACAACAACAACAAAAAGAAAGAAATCCACATAGTTACAGTGCCGTATTTAACCAATGCTTCTTATTCATTAAGAGCCCACATGTATTAGCCAAAACTGTATGCAAAAAAAAGAGCATTGTGTTCTCAGAAAGTACACCATTTTAAAATAACATGGCTACAATTGGCAGTTACTTGGTGGGTGGAAGCATCAAAGAATGTCGTCTGTTTTTAAGGGTGGCAAAGGCGTCTATCACTCTATTGTGATTTAGGTGCTGAAGCTCCTCTTTTTCAATTGACATGACTGCAAGACTGTGAAGTCTTTCCTGACCCATTGGCTGAAGCCCCCCTAAAATAGGCCTAATGACGCCACTGTTTGTCAAACAGGGAGCATTTGGCAATTACGTGGGACTTTCTGCTGTTAGCTGGGGGGCTGCAGCTAACTTATTGTTACTATCAGCAGTGATACTTACTCTCTTGAAAAAATGTCGTATGTCCATTCTTGTTCACGTTCTTCTCCTAATGCTGCTCTAGTCGGTTCTGTGTGCTCCGCTCCCGGTACACACACTGCAGGTACCCAGGTACAGTGCAACCTAGGTTGCAGGGAAAACGTGGCCTGGATTTCAGTGATGTGGGCGTGCTCTATATGAACAAGTGGAATGGACTCGATAACGACGCACTGACTCTGACTCTCTACCGCTTGCATAAGGGAAACTAAGATTTATGATCACATTTAAGTTAATAATAACTGGTTATATGATTATTTATCTAAACTCAAATTCTCGCCACATTATATTGAATTTGTCAGCACTTTTTTGCAAAAAAAAAAAAATTTTTTTTTTTATAAATGAACATAAAATGATTTAGGGGGGCTTAAGAATATTTTAGGGGGGCTGAAGCCCCCCTAAAATAGGCCTAATGACGCCACTGGGCGTGACCCAATTTTTGAACTGTTGGAGAGGCAGGAGAAGAGGGCAGAAGAGGGAGAAAAGGGAGGAGGAGAGGGAAGAGAGGCTGTTGAGCCTCCTTGAAAAAATAGTGGAAAAAATATAAATTGGATTAATAAATAACAAAAAGGAAATACATGTCTCACTCTGTTTTCAATTGAAATACAGTTCTTTATCAACATAACTACTAAATTATAATATGAACATTTGAACAAACAAAATTACAGAGAACATATAAAACAGTTCAAAGGCTACTGAAACTATTTACATGAATCACAACTTGAACCATGAGAAGATAAGAGGGCAGAGGAGAGTGACAGGTGAAATTAGAGAGAAGAGAATTAAATTTGTGAGAAGAGAGAGAGAGAACATCTTAATTTAACATATTAACAATTGATTGTGATTTGATTTATGTATCTTTGTCTCTTAATAAGTGTTGTCTTTCAGAGCTGGAGGATTGTTTATTGGAGCTGAAACAGCAGCAGCAATGCGACCACGCAGCCGTTCTCCACATGCCAAATCTGGCTGGACCTGATCGCCGCCATCATCTGGCTCAAGTGCCTCCTCCACAGGCTCCAGAATATCTCCATCTTGTAGGCAGAGATTGTGGAGAATGGTATAACAGGCGATGACTTTCACAGCAAACTGTGGCTTCACCTCCAAGGCCTTGAAAAAAACTGAGCGCCACCTGGCCTTCATGATGCCAAATGCCCTCTCAACCACGGAACGGGCCTTGGCGTGGTGCCTGTTGAATCTGGCCTCAACAGGGTTTCTGACAGGCTCCCTGTAAGGGGTGATGAGGGCAATAGGTTCTGAGGTGCAGGGATATCCACCATCTCCAAGAATCTGGAAGCCTTCAGGTGGGTATAACTTTTGGACATAAATGGGACTGTTCTTCAAAACTCTGGCATCATGGACAGAGCCAGGGTAGCCCACAAATATGTCCAGAAATCTGCACTGGTGGTCACACACTCCTTGGAGCTGTATGGAGTGAAAGAGTTTTCTGTTGAAATAACACTGGGCATTAGCACCTGGTGGCTTAATACGGATGTGGCAGCCGTCTATACTGCCCACAACCCTGGCAAACGCTGCAGATCCAGCCAAACGTTCAAATCCCGCACCGATTGTTTGCAGCTGATCTGCTGAGGGGAAAAAAATTAGCCTGTTCCTCAGCCTGAGGACTTTTTCTGTGACCCTGTGGACAATGTCATGGACCGTGGATCGCGGGATGGCAAATGCTCTGGACACAACACGGTAAGATGTTGCACTTGCCATCCAGAAGAGGAAGACCAAAACCTCCAGGTCATGACCCCAACCATGGTCTAGTGGAGAGCGAAGGAGCAGGATGAGGTGGGCAACAGTTGGTCTTGAAAGACAGAAGTCTGGGCGCAGTTCATTCTCACCATCAAAGTAGCTGACCAAGACGGGGACGTGACGGTTCAGGCGACAGTATTGAGATGGGTGACCACGCTGTAAAAAATAATTGAAACTGATAACATGGTGTCATGAAATTATGTCTATTAAAGTTATGTCTGTGAAGGTTCTCAGTCATCCAGGTCATGGTAATCCACAAATCCAGAGAAGACGTTTCACCACTCATCCGAGTACCAGGAAGTCTGATGTTTAAATAGGAACTCCTCCTGAAAAACTAGCTTGTTATGTTAATAACCAGAAACTGGTGCAGCTGATTTCCATTAACGACTGGGTACTTACCTGTTGTGGGGGGGGGGATGGTTCTCTAACGACTCTTGTCCGTCTGAGGCTCCAGTGTCAAGGTGTGAATGAGACTGAAACTTCTTGGGGACAGAAGTTAAAACTGTAAATAGATGGCAGATTAAGGCCCTATCCACACGAAAACGCATTTTTTTGTAAACGCACATGTTTTTATTCGTTTTGGCCTATCGTCCACACGAAGCCCGTAAACGCATAGCCCGAAAACGCACTTTTTTGAAACCGGGTCCCAGGGTGGATAAATTCGAAAACGCACTTCTCGCGAATCGGTGTGGACGGTTGAATCCGGACATTTCTGAAAACGATGACGTCATCGCCGCCATAGCCACCATGGCGACACCCCTCGAGCAGTCTTCCACCTCGTATATCTCGCGAAACGTCTCATAACAACATCAACAACAATGGCGGACTACATGCTTGCGTTACTACTGGAGAACATATTGAGCCTGTTATGGTTACTAGGGCAAAATCTAATTTTTGGTTTCTTCGAAAGCCGATTTGTAAACAGCGCTCAAGCTTCATGCGCATGCGCCACCTCTTCCTCTCCGTTTTTGGTGAATTTCTGAAACTGAAACAGTCCCGCCTATAGACTTGGGATATGAAGTAGCGTTTTCAGTCGTGTAAAGACGGATCAGGTGTGGACGCGGATTTTTTTGAAACCGTAGAGCGAAAACGGATAGGAAAAAGAGATCGTTTTCGTACGTGTGGACAGGGCCTAAATCTCAGTCCACCACCTCTGTTCAGTGAAGGTTTTTCCAGTCTGACATAGATGCTTCCTTAACTCCTCTTTCAAACCATCTGTCTTCTCTGGCTAAAATTTGGACGATGTTATCTTCAAAGGAGTGTCCTTTGTCCTTCAGGTGTAGGTGGACCGCTGAATCGTTTCCTGATGAGCTGGCTCTCCTGTGCTGGTACATATAGGTTGTTTAGTTTCTCTAATGTATAAGTCTGTACACTCCTCACTGCACTGAAAAGCGTACACCACATTTCTCTGTATATCTATGGACCAGTCTCTGCCTGTGTTATTTCAAACCAGAAAACACACTCATCTTTACATATCTATGATCTACGATCTATGTACATTTTCTAGCTAAAGCTGGAACCATCTCTATTAAGTTTAAATATTAATTTATCATTTATCAATGATAGTTGCATCTTTCCAAAGCCAAATGTTTATAGATGATTTACAAAACAATTATCATTGATAAACAAGAAAAGCTTTTGTCATCACTATTATCAATATAATTTAAATGATGGTTATTATAAACACTTACCCAACAGAGTGTGATTGTATTGCCATAACTTTATGCTAATTTGTGGTCAGGAGAGGAAGTGCAACAATAAATAAACATTAAAAGAGATATTCTGACTGCTGGCAGTGGAACAAATAGTAATAATTTAATTATTAAAAATATGAGCATGAGCCGCGGGCCAAAAATAATTAGTCACGGGCCAACTTTGGCCCGCGGGCCCCAAATTGGGCAGCCCTGTAGTATGTCTGAAATTACTATAAGTTTACTATAATATTTTGTCCCAGAATACTATAGTAGCTCTCTTTGTGAATATCACTAGATAACGGGAAACTAGGATAGGAGGCATGCACAATTCGGTAATCTGAACATTTAAAACTAACGTAGTTTATACGCTGTATATAAACCTTACGGTGTTTGCCGTCATTGTCAAGTTAGATTAACTTTACGTCTGATAACGTTAGCATGTATGCTAGTGGAATGTTGGATGATCGGACATTGTGCTTTTAAATAGGTATCGCCACTACGTTATCCACTGTATTATTTCTGTGTTAACTTTGCACAACAAGTTCACCTAAATTTGACGGAAAGCTATCGCAAGGCTTGTGGAAGTTGCATGGCTAAACGCATCTTTTCTGTCATATCATTAGCCAGGCATATAGTTAGGTAGGCTAATGTTAAACTGAAATATACTGTAACGTCGGTGCCGAGACGTAACATTTTCTGTCATTTAACGTCAGTCATCCTCATTAATGTATTTTAAATTGTTTTCATATTTAGATATGACAGCCAGAAAATTTTAATATTACTTTACATTTGTTAAGTTAAGTTGGTTAAGTGCCATTGACTTCCATTGTTTTTAGGCATTTTCCTCTAGTTTTCAGTCCATAATGGCGGCCGCGCTGTCACGTCATGGGGGCAAGTGTTGCATTGGAGCGTTCTATTGAGTTTCGCCTCTTGGTATTCTATGCTCTTTGGTCCTGCTTCACACCGACTACCACAGAAGCACGGAGAAATGTGGCAAAGTTCCCTTACGGTTTTACAGTATCAGTAACAGTGCATTTAGTTTTCATGTCAACATTTAACGTTAAGTTTTCAGAAATTATAGTTTTTAGAGATTTGAAGCTTATTTTTCGTGGAACGTTCAACAAAAAGGGAAAGACAGCTTGTATGTGTTTCAATGGAAAACACTTGTTTGCTCTCATTAACAAATATCTCCTTTCTTCTACGCCTGCAGTGATCTCATAAAGCATCAGTGTTTAATGGGTAAGTGGTCTTATTTGAATGCCATTTGAGTTATGTAGGTGAGTATCAGGTGTAAGATTATGGTCATGATTATTACAAGATAAGTTTTATTCTTAATTATTTTCTGCGACTGAATCCAAAGTGTAATATATATCATTCCATATGTTCAATTTATTTATTAAGTCTCCCCGTAAAACCATACTACGTGCTAATATCCTGTGATGTAAAATCACAATTTCAAGTTGTTGTTTTTTGGTTTGTGTTGTTCTGTTGTCAGTATCTTTTCAGTCATCTTCTGAATGTGGCAATGTAAAGACTGCGGTGTGACCAAATCCCGACAATCGGAACTGTTGAAGCATTACAAACTTCAGCATAGCCACTTTGGACGCCGCCGTGGTTACCCTTGCACATGTTCAACCTGTCCTTGTTCCTTCACTACCTGGAATGCCCTTAAGAGCCATTTGTCCAGAAGCCACCCTAGACTGAACCCACAAGAAAAACACCAGACAACTTTGAAATGCCTTTTGAGTGAGTGTGCGTGTGTAAGAGTGAGTGTGCGTGCTAAATGCACTACCTCACGAAATGAATAGAGCGCCAAACCCAGTATGAATGCTTTATTGTCACATCTCATTTGAAGAATGAGGAACCTGTTGCTGCTATTGTAGCTGTTTGTTGGGCTTTTGACATATTTATTTTTATATGTACATTATATTTTCATACCTAATTCTTTATTTTTATGTTTATGATTAGCCTTATTCCACCTCAATTTTGAGAAAAAGTATTTAATTTTATATTTTTGTATTTCATTTTTATACAGAATGCTCAGCTCACCTCATGTGACAAGGTTACTGTAATGTCAGAAATTGAATTAAAAAAACAAGTGAAGTTGAACTGTGTGTCTTTTCATAAGGAAACATTTTCTTATGGTTTGCCTTGTATTGTGAATTCTACATTTCAATTCTACATTGTATTCATTTACCTTTGAATACAGACTGAGGCCTGTATTCAAATCATTTAAAAATTCAATACAGACTGAGGTCTGTATTCAAAGCTAAATGTAAAAATTGATACTTTGGATCAAATTAAAAAATTTGCGCCAACTGGTTACATCTAATTTTTTTAAACCTTTCTCAAATTACAAAAATAGATTGAAACAAAGTAAATAATGTAAGTTTAATTAAAAAATATAAGTAAACCAAGGAAAGTTTTCAAATACAATGAAATCATAATTTCAAGTTGCATCAACTTAAATTTTCAACCTGACTTGAGCCAAAAGAATACATTGTATTCATATGACATATTACTTTGTAGTTATGTAAGATTTTGGCTCAAGCCAGGGTGAAAATGTAAGTTAATGCAAAGCATAAAACAGAATTTGTAAGTTGTAATTATGATTTCTTTGTATTTGAAAACTTTCCTTGGTTTAATTCTAATTTTTGAATTAAAATTACTACATTATTTACTTTGTTTCAAACAAATTTTTGTAATTTGAGAAAAATTAAAAATTTTAGATGTAACCAGTTGACGCAATTTTTTTAATTTGATCCAATGAATCAATTTTTACAGTGTGCAGCCCCCAGCATTATTTGCTGAACGCTAACTTTACCTAAACCGCAAAGTCCATAGACTGTAAACAAAAAACGTAATGGTTATAATGTCCTCTTCAAAATAAAAATCCGTATGTTGTTTAAGCTTACCTCAAATAGTAAACCTTGAAGATCCACACTCCTGCACTGTACTATATCCATCTGTCGCGGACGGATCTCTCTAGAAAGTCACGTAGCGTAAACTTGAACGTTACCTTACGGGCGCATTCAGTTCAAATGCACGTAAGTAAACTTGAACGTTACGGTACCTGCGCGTTCAGTTCAAATTCATATGTAACACTTGTAAACAAGTTTTCCGCTTTACTTGATGAAATACTAACAAATATGTTTTGTTTAGTTGGTACTACATAGGGTGTGTGTTTTATTGTTTGTTATACAGATATATCCACTATTTTTTATTTATTTTTTAAAAAGCACAATTTTTGAGAGACGATTCATGAATTAAATAGTGCAATTTACTACACATCTTAAAAGAGACATTTGCTTCAGATATTATTCACAGTAGTTTTAGATTTAGAAAAGCCAACTGCGTTTGAAATCTCGTAACAGATTTTCATGAATATAGATGCAATTTGAAATTCCCTGCAGACACACGTGGTGGCGCTGTTCTGTCTTGTTAGCTGAGCACTGAGCAGCAAGAAGAAGACTAACGTACTTCTGGAATTTCAAAATCAGGCGCAGACCAGATCAGAGACGGATGACTACCAATGTTGACTACTTGTTGATGCAATGCACTAAAGGAAGAACTTTTAAAAAATACGAGGCGGTCAAATACACAGAAGAGCAGGATTAAAATTGTTAGATGGATTATCTTGAAGAGGACGATGAAGTGCGCAAAATGCAACCGTAGAATGCAATCAGAAGTCATGTAAACATGATGTCAAGCATGTCTTTTTACGGTCAGTTGTCATGGAAACATGAAGCTCTAACAGTGGTTCTGCCTTTTGACCGGAGTGACAACAAACGTGTGTGCGAGCTGAACAATGAAACACCCACTGTGACTGCACTTAGGCAGTTTTTAAATCAATTATTTATTTTTAGATTTATATTTGTTATTTTTAAGTTGTGTCTGACTGTCAGGCTAGATAATGAAATAAAGTTAAATGTCGTTCTTTTGCTGTATTCATTCATGTTTTACCATAAGTGGATAAGTTGCAGTCTATGGGTGTTTTCTTACTGAACCCAGAGTACAGATGATTGCAATAGGCTAGTCTTGAAGAGATAAAAGCATGGACACCCTTTTCTACATGTCAGCATTTTCACTTTTTTCCTTCTCTTTCCTCAGGGCCTGTAAGTATCATAAACGTTTCCCACAGTCTGTACGTAATGGCTCAATATTCGCCAAGTCTCACGTCCCTCTGACAAAAATGGCTTGAGTTCATGCACAGGTACTGTATTACTATATTAAATGTATATAAATGTGTAATAATGTTTTCATTATTCAAATAACATATTTAGAAGTGATCTCTTTACGGTATGTGTAATTCATGCAGGCTCGTTTTATTGAGAAATCTGTTCCACCAGCACCTCTAATTTTATTCAAGCTATTTATGTCTTTTAGAACAATTAAATCTTAAGTTTCACCTCAGCCCAATTCATCACTTACTTTTCCTATTTTTCCTTTCTTCAGATTTGCACAAGGTTTGCAGTTGAAGCAACTTGCAATGATCACTGACGGGATAGCAGCAAGCTCCAGGACATTGACAAGAATGGCAAAATTACTATCAGAAAGGTTGTCACATTACATACCAGACTAGTCTCTAACTATAATTAGGTAAAAAACAGATACATAAGTCCCCAATCTAGGCAATTGGATTCTGCATTGCTGCACAATTATCTGGTACACTCAGTGACACATGCAATGCAACTTTATTTCTTAGTGTGTACATACATTTAGGCCCAGAAATATTTGGACAGTGACACAATCTTCATGATTTGGGCTCTACATTGGGTTTGAAACGAAACAACTACAACAGAATTAAAGTGCAGACGTTAAGGTTTAATTCAAGGGGTTGAACAAAAATGTATGATTAAACATGTATGAATTGTAGCTATTTTTACAAATGCTCCTCATTTCAGGGGCTCAAAAGTAATTGGACAAATAACATAACCCTAAGTAAAATGTTACTTTTCAATATTTTGTTGAGAATCGTTTGCAGGCAATGACTGTCTGAAGTCTGGAACGCATGGGCATCACCAAACGCTGGGTTTCCTCCTCTGTGATGCTTTGCCAGGCCTTTACTGCAGCTGTCTTCAGTTGTTGCTTGTTTGTGGGTCTTTCTGCCA
>SRSE01000358.1:0-29968 GCA_005024645.1 Planiliza haematocheilus | reverse complement strand
GTGCCGAGGTCAACGATACCTACGATGTTCATGTCGCCCCGTCGGATGTTCCGCCATTTTGGATTTATCAAAAACACTTCAGAGGTTTCACAGGTCGCAAATTTTGTCTGATTCTCACAAAAATCGGCACAGACCGTCTTCTGACCAACGCGCACAAACGATAGTATCGGCCGTCTTCGGGTTCCAAACCGTTCGGCCGCTACAGCCAATCGAAATCGGCGGCGAAGGCGGCAAAGCGGTTTCAAGCTGATATCTCAGCAACCCTTGCAGGTATCAAAGCCAAACTTGCTGCAGCTACTCAGGAACGCATCAGGACGACGCTCAAAGAAATTGGTGACCTTTGACCTCTAGGTGGCGCTGCAATTAGCAAAACATGCATTTTGGCCTGTAGCTCTCGTGTTTGGAATTAAAATGTACTAATGGTGTCTGGTGATAGTGCAGGTCGACTTGTCACGTCATCGTCATCGATTCGGCCGCCATATTGGATTTAATCAAAAACATCAAAAAGTTTTCACGGGTCACAAATTTCATCCGATCTTCACCAAATTCGGCACGGGCCGCCTTCGGACCACGCCTCATCAACGCCTTGATTTCTGGAGCGACCGGCAACGGCTTTCGCCCGCGACAGGCCGTCGAAATCGGCGGCGAAGCCCGAACGGGAGCCGACCTCGCATCTCCGCCGATCCTCGGTCGTTCGGCTCGAAACCTGCCGCGACCGCTCAGTGCCGCGCTCTGGCGCGACCGCGTCGGTTTACGCGGCCTATCCGGGCTTGCCGAACTGTCTGCTTGGCCACGACAATGCTGCTTGCAGCTTTAATTAGTGGCCAAGCAGCGAAGCTGCGTAGGACACTATTGTGTTTGTACGTTTTCTTCCCTATTATTATTATTATTATATTCCGCCATGGGAGTCTATGGCAGCCCTAGAACCGTGCGGTAAAAAGTTTTGAAATTTTGCACACAGCTTAAGGACAGTCTCAACATTAATTTGACTGAGTTTCATGCTACTCACCAAGCCACGTCTAGCGCCACCAACGGGTCAAACTTGAAGTACATTTGCGCGTGTAACTTTTGAACCGCGTGTCCGATAATTGAAAAACAAGGTATCGCTGGAATCCTTGGACCAAGCCGACTTCAACGCACCCTATGGCGTCAATTTCCGCCATGATGGATTTTCCGCCATTTTGGATTATGTCAAAAACACGCCAAAAGTTTCACGGGTCGCAAATTTTGTCCGATTCTCACGAAAATCGACACAGACCGTCTCTGACCGACGCGCACAAACGATAGTATCAGCCGTCTTCGGAAATATGAGCGTTCGCCCGTAACAGCCAATCGAAATCGGCGGCGACGGCGCCGTTTCCGTTGAGCTCATATCTCGCAACGCTTCGGAGCAATGACACCAAATTGGTAGCACGCCTCCAGACTCGGTCCCAAGCGCACGGACAAATCGGTGTCTCGGGCCACTGGGGGCGCTATAATTGAGAAACATTGTTTTGCTCATATCTCTCGATGCGTTTTGATTTGAAATGAAATTAGTGACATCCGCACATACCGGGGGTTGCCCCGGTGACAGTCGATGGTAACTTTTCGCGTTAGCCGATCGCAGTCGGCGGCGACGCCGCAAAACAGGAAGTTTTCTTATATCTCGGAGAACGCTTCGACTTCCGAAGAACAAACTCGGTCACGCGCTTCGACCCTCGCCTAGGAGTGCCATAAAAATTGGTGTCATTCGGGGCCGCTAGGGGGCGACGTTATTAGCAAATTGCGTTTTGCTTATAACCTTTGACCCTTAGGCTGACATTCAAAACCCTGGTACCGTTGGACTCCTTGGATCGTTCCGAGTCAACATACCCACGATGTTCATGGCGCCCGTCGATGTTCCGCCATTTTGGATTGAATCAAAACACTTCAGAGGTTTCACAGTCGCAAATTTTATCTGATTCTCACTAAATCGCACAGACCGTCTTCTGACCGACGCGCACAAACGATAGTATCAGCCGTCTTCGGGTTCCAACCGTTCGGCCGCTACAATGCCGATCGAAATCGGCGGCGAAGGCTGGCAAAGGCGGTTTCAAGCTGATATCTCAGCACCCTTGCAGGTATCAAAGACAAACTTGCTGCAGCTACTCAGGAACGCAATCAGGACGACGCTCAAAGAAATTGGTGACCTTTGACCTCTAGGTGGCGCTGCAATTAGCAAAACATGCATTTTGGCCTGTATTTCTCGATGTGTTTGGAATTAAAATGTACTAATGGTGTCTGGTGATAGTGCAGGTCGACTTGTGACGTCATCGTCATCGATTCGGCCGCCATATTGGATTTCATCAAAAACATCAAAAAGTTTTCACGGGTCACAAATTTCATCTGATCTTCACCAAATCTGGCACAGGCCGCCTTCGGACCACGCCTCATCAATGCCTTGCTTTCTGGAGCGACTGGCAACAGCTTTCGCCCGCGACAGGCCGTCGAAATCGGCGGCAGAGCCGCCGAACTGGAGTTGACCTCGTATCTCGACCGATCCTGTGTTGTTTGACTTGAAACCTGCTGTGACAGCTTAACCTGTTAACCCCTAAGCATATTTTAAGAAACACGCCTAAAAATACATTCCCAAAGTAAATGAAGAATTGTTACACAATTGCATGGTTCATATGCATGTCCTTGGTGTCTGGGGACATCTACAGACCTCGGGGAATCTATTCCCAGTGTCAGAAATGTTGTATCTGCTACTATACTTGATTTAATTGTATGAAATGAAAGGAGAAATGTGAAATGTCTATCCTCGCCTAATTTTTCCCCTATTTGTAAGAGGATAACCAGGGCCTGAAGTTAACTTTTTTGGCCACAGTAGTTTTTTACCAGCCAAAACTTTTTTGTGCCTAAAACAAAGGTGAATGACTCAGAAAATGCATAAGCATGGTTCTTGAACTTGTACAGAACACACATTAAAGTGCTTAATGTGTGTTCTGTCAGGTCTACTCATAAATGAGACTGGTTAAGTCTCATTTAAGTTCATATGCATGTCCTTGGTGTCTGGGGACATCTAGAGACCTCTGGGAATCTATTCCCAGTGTCAGAAATGTTGTATCTGTTACTATACTTGATTTAATTGTGTATGAAATTGTGTATGAAATGAAAGGAGAAATGTGAAATGTCT
This sequence comes from Planiliza haematocheilus, assembly GCA_005024645.1. NCBI lineage: Eukaryota > Metazoa > Chordata > Actinopteri > Mugiliformes > Mugilidae > Planiliza > Planiliza haematocheilus. The sequence goes on along the minus strand of SRSE01000358.1, from coordinate 26,814 downwards.
ATCCTCGCCTAATTTTTCGCCTGTTTGTAAGAGGATAACCAGGGCCTGAAGTTAACTTTTTTGGCCACAGTAGATTTTTACCAGCTAAAATTTTTTTGTGCCTAAAACAAAGGTGAATGACTCAGAAAATGCATAAGAATGGTTCTTGAACTTGTACAGAACACACATTAAAGTGCTTAATGTGTGTTCTGCTCAGGTCTACTCATAAATGACACTTAACCACTCTCATTTATGAGTAGACCTACATAATGATTACAACTGTATCTGACCTGGTGTCGTGGCAGGCATTTAGAACAAAAAAAAACGCATCGAAAAAAGTCGAGGTAACCAGAGGTTTACCTCGGTAAATGAGACCTCAATCGAAAGCTTGTCATCTCAGCTGCAGTGTAATTTACGCTGCAGTACCAACATACAACCAGCAGATGGAAGCAAAGGACCGTGTATGAAATCGAGCAGTGACGACACAATGCGGGCTCCCGTGCTGTTTGTTTTGAGCGGAGCGTTCACCGGGCAGACTCAAAATGGCCACGAAAGGGTAGGGAAATCTGCTTTGTTATTTGATGGAATATTGAGACATAAACACACACGTGTCAACAACAAAATGCGAACTTTTGCACCGTCGTTGCTACGGGGCTTACGTTTGCTGGTTTAGTGTCGGACTATGTTTTGCTTTGTATGAGCGGAAGGATCAACTCCTCTGGTTTGTTTTGTCTTAACATGATGCAATCGATCGAGGGGATATAGAATACCACTGCATTTAGTTTCGGCTGTCCCGTATATTCACCCAGCTGTTGTTTTTTTTTTAGTTAAATGTTTGAATTATTGCCGAACAAACTGTCTTTGAGAAAAATACACTTAGACTGTTGTTTTGGTAGCTTTGAAGCCTCGTCTTTTGGAAACATTTAGAATAAAAACCGACCGCAGCATGTAAATAACTTTTGATACGCCGTAAACACTTTAACGCTATTCTGGACCCGGTACCGGGTCCGTCGGGCTTACGCGACTGCGTTTAGTTGCGTGACAAGTCTGGACGGCCGAACTGCCTGCTTGGCCACGACAATGCTGCGTGCAGCTTTAATTAGTGGCCACAGCGAAGCTGGCGTAGGACAAACTATTGTGGTGGTACGTTTTCTTCCCTATTATTATTATTAGTATTATTATTAGTATAGTATTATTATTATTATTCTTATTTCCGCCATGGGAGCGTATGGCAAGCCCCTAGAACGTGCGGTAAAAATTTTTGGAAATTTTGCCACACTTAAGGAAAGTCTCAACATTAGTTTGAGCTGAGTTTCATGTCACTCACAAGCCCGGTCTAGCGCCACAACACGGTCTAAGCTTTGAAGTACATTTGCCACGTGTAACTTTTGACCCGCGTGTCCGATAATTGAAAAAAAGGTATCGCTGGAATCCTTGGACCAAGCCGACTTCAACGCAACCCTATGGCGTCCAATTTCCGCCATGATGGATTTTCCGCCATTTTGGATTATGTCAAAAACACGCCAAAAGTTTCACGGGTCGCAAATTTTGTCCGATTCTCACGAAAATCGACCACAGACCGTCTTCTGACCGACGCGCACAAACGATAGTATCAGCCGTCTTCGGAAATATGAGCGTTTCGCCCGTAACAGCCAATCGAAATCGGCGGCGACGGCGCCGTTTTCCGTTTGAGCTCATATCTCGGCAACGCTTCGGAGCAATGACACCAAATTTGGTAGCACGCCTCCAGACTCGGTCCCAAGCGCACGGACAAAATCTGGTGTCTCGTGGCCACTGGGGGGCGCTATAATTCGGAAAACATTGTTTTTGCTCATATCTCTCCATGCGTTTTGATTTGAAATGAAATTGTGACATCCGCACATACCGGGGGTTGCCCCGGTGACAGTCGATGGCAACTTTTCGCGTTAGCCGATCGCAGTCGGCGGCGACGCCGCAAAACAGGAAGTTTTCTTATATCTCGGAGACGCTTCGACTTCCGAAGACCAAACTCGGTCACGCGCTTCGACCCTCGCCTAGGAGTGGGCAATAAAAATTTGGCGTCATTCGGCCGCTAGGGGGCGACGTTATTAGCGAAATTGCGTTTTTGCTTATAACCTTTGACCCGTAGGCCTGACATTCAAAACCTGGTACCGTTGGACTCCTTGGATCGTGCCGAGGTCAACGATACCTACGATGTTCATGTCGCCCCGTCGGATGTTCCGCCATTTTGGATTTTATCAAAAACACTTCAGAGGTTTCACAGGTCGCAAATTTTGTCTGATTCTCACAAAAATCGGCACAGACCGTCTTCTGACCAACGCGCACAAACGATAGTATCGGCCGTCTTCGGGTTCCAAACCGTTCGGCCGCTACAGCCAATCGAAATCGGCGGCGAAGGCGGCAAAGCGGTTTCAAGCTGATATCTCAGCAACCCTTGCAGGTATCAAAGCCAAACTTGCTGCAGCTACTCAGGAACGCATCAGGACGACGCTCAAAGAAATTGGTGACCTTTGACCTCTAGGTGGCGCTGCAGTTAGCAAAACATGCATTTTGGCCTGTAGCTCTCAATGTGTTTGGAATTAAAATGTACTAATGGTGTCTGGTGATAGTGCAGGTCGACTTGTCACGTCATCGTCATCGATTCGGCCGCCATATTGGATTTAATCAAAAACATCAAAAAGTTTTCACGGGTCACAAATTTCATCCGATCTTCACCAAATTCTGCACGGGCCGCCTTCGGACCACGCCTCATCAACGCCTCGATTTCTGGAGCGACTGGCAACAGCTTTCGCCCGCGACAGGCCGTCGAAATCGGCGGCGAAGCCGCCGAACGGGAGCCGACCTCGCATCTCCGCCGATCCTCGGTCGTTCGGCTCGAAACCTGCCGCGACCGCTCAGTGCCGCGCGTCTGGCGCGACCGCGTCGGTTTACGCGGCCTATCCGGGCTTGCCGAACTGCCTGCTTGGCCACGACAATGCTGCTTGCAGCTTTAATTATTATTATTATTATTATTATTATTATTCCGCCATGGGAGTCTATGGCAGCCCCTAGAACCGTGCGGTAAAAAGTTTTGAAATTTTGCACACAGCTTAAGGACAGTCTCAACATTAATTTGACCAAGTTTCATCTAAGCACAAACCACGCTCTAGCGCCACCAACGGGTCAAACTTTGAAGTACATTTGCGCGTGTAACTTTTGAACCGCGTGTCCGATAATTGAAAACAAGGTATCGCTGGAATCCTTGGACCAAGCCGACTTCAACGCACCCTATGGCGTCAATTTCCGCCATGATGGATTTTCCGCCATTTTGGATTATGTCAAAAACACGCCAAAAGTTTCACGGGTCGCAAATTTTGTCCGATTCTCACGAAAATCGACACAGACCGTCTTCTGACCGACGCGCACAAACGATAGTATCAGCCGTCTTCGGAAATATGAGCGTTCGCCCGTAACAGCCAATCGAAATCGGCGGCGACGGCGCCGTTTTCCGTTTGAGCTCATATCTCGGCAACGCTTCGGAGCAATGACACCAAATTTGGTAGCACGCCTCCAGACTCGGTCCCAAGCGCACGGACAAAATCTGGTGTCTCGTGGCCACTGGGGGGCGCTATAATTCGGAAAACATTGTTTTTGCTCATATCTCTCCATGCGTTTTGATTTGAAATGAAATTGTGACATCCGCACATACCGGGGGTTGCCCCGGTGACAGTCGATGGTAACTTTTCGCGTTAGCCGATCGCAGTCGGCGGCGACGCCGCAAAACAGGAAGTTTTCTTATATCTCGGAGACGCTTCGACTTCCGAAGACCAAACTCGGTCACGCGCTTCGACCCTCGCCTAGGAGTGGGCAATAAAAATTTGGCGTCAGTCGGCCGCTAGGGGGCGACGTTATTAGCGAAATTGCGTTTTTGCTTATAACCTTTGACCCGTAGGCCTGACATTCATAAACCTGGTACCGTTGGACTCCTTGGATCGTGCCGAGGTCAACGATACCTACGATGTTCATGTCGCCCCGTCGGATGTTCCGCCATTTTGGATTTTATCAAAAACACTTCAGAGGTTTCACAGGTCGCAAATTTTGTCTGATTCTCACAAAAATCGGCACAGACCGTCTTCTGACCGACGCGCACAAACGATAGTATCGGCCGTCTTCGGGTTCCAAACCGTTCGGCCGCTACAGCCAATCGAAATCGGCGGCGAAGGCGGCAAAGCGGTTTCAAGCTGATATCTCAGCAACCCTTGCAGGTATCAAAGCCAAACTTGCTGCAGCTACTCAGGAACGCATCAGGACGACGCTCAAAGAAATTGGTGACCTTTGACCTCTAGGTGGCGCTGCAGTTAGCAAAACATGCATTTTGGCCTGTAGCTCTCAATGTGTTTGGAATTAAAATGTACTAATGGTGTCTGGTGATAGTGCAGGTCGACTTGTCACGTCATCGTCATCGATTCGGCCGCCATATTGGATTTAATCAAAAACATCAAAAAGTTTTCACGGGTCACAAATTTCATCCGATCTTCACCAAATTCTGCACGGGCCGCCTTCGGACCACGCCTCATCAACGCCTTCATTTCTGGAGCGACTGGCAACGGCTTTCGCCCGCGACAGGCCGTCGAAATCGGCGGCGAAGCCGCCGAACGGGAGCCGACCTCGCATCTCCGCCGATCCTCGGTCGTTCGGCTCGAAACCTGCCGCGACCGCTCAGTGCCGCGCGTCTGGCGCGACCGCGTCGGTTTACGCGGCCTATCCGGGCTTGCCGAACTGTCTGCTTGGCCACGACAATGCTGCTTGCAGCTTTAATTATTAGTGGCCAAGCAGCGAAGCTGCGTAGGACACTATTGTGTTTGTACGTTTTCTTCCCTATTATTATTATTATTATTCCGCCATGGGAGTCTATGGCAGCCCCTAGAACCGTGCGGTAAAAAGTTTTGAAATTTTGCACACAGCTTAAGGACAGTCTCAACATTATTTTGACTGAGTTTCATCTAAGCACAAAGCACGCTCTAGCGCCACCAACGGGTCAAACTTTGAAGTACATTTGCGCGTGTAACTTTTGAACCGCGTGTCCGATAATTGAAAACAAGGTATCGCTGGAATCCTTGGACCAAGCCGACTTCAACGCACCCTATGGCGTCAATTTCCGCCATGATGGATTTTCCGCCATTTTGGATTATGTCAAAAACACGCCAAAAGTTTCACGGGTCGCAAATTTTGTCCGATTCTCACGAAAATCGACACAGACCGTCTTCTGACCGACGCGCACAAACGATAGTATCAGCCGTCTTCGGAAATATGAGCGTTCGCCCGTAACAGCCAATCGAAATCGGCGGCGACGGCGCCGTTTTCCGTTTGAGCTCATATCTCGGCAACGCTTCGGAGCAATGACACCAAATTTGGTAGCACGCCTCCAGACTCGGTCCCAAGCGCACGGACAAAATCTGGTGTCTCGTGGCCACTGGGGGGCGCTATAATTGAGAAAACATTGTTTTTGCTCATATCTCTCGATGCGTTTTGATTTGAAATGAAATTGTGACATCCGCACATACCGGGGGTTGCCCCGGTGACAGTCGATGGCAACTTTTCGCGTTGGCCGATCGCAGTCGGCGGCGACGCCGCAAAACAGGAAGTTTTCTTATATCTCGGAGACGCTTCGACTTCCGAAGACCAAACCTGGTCACGCGCTTCGACCCTCGCCTAGGAGTGCGCAATAAAAATTTGGTGTCATTCGGCCGCTAGGGGGCGACGTTATTAGCAAAATTGCGTTTTTGCTTATAACCTTTGACCCGTAGGCCTGACATTCAAAACCCTGGTACCGTTGGAGTCCTTGGATCGTGCCGAGGTCAACGATACCCACGATGTTCATGTCGCCCCGTCGGATGTTCCGCCATTTTGGATTGAATCAAAAACACTTCAGAGGTTTCACAGGTCACAAATTTTGTCTGATTCTCACAAAATCGGCACAGGCCGTCTTCTGACCGACGCGCACAAACGATAGTATCAGCCGTCTTCGGGTTCCAAACCGTTCGGCCGCTACAGCCGATCGAAATCGGCGGCGAAGGCGGCAAAGCGGTTTCAAGCTGATATCTAGGCAACCCTTGCAGGTATCAAAGCCAAACTTGCTGCAGCTACTCAGGAACGCATCAGGACGACGCTCAAAGAAATTGGTGACCTTTGACCTCTAGGTGGCGCTGCAATTAGCAAAACATGCATTTTGGCCTGTATTTCTCGATGTGTTTGGAATTAAAATGTACTAATGGTGTCTGGTGATAGTGCAGGTCGACTTGTGACGTCATCGTCATCGATTCGGCCGCCATATTGGATTTCATCAAAAACATCAAAAAGTTTTCACGGGTCACAAATTTCATCTGATCTTCACCAAATCTGGCACAGGCCGCCTTCGGACCACGCCTCATCAATGCCTTGCTTTCTGGAGCGACTGGCAACAGCTTTCGCCCGCGACAGGCCGTCGAAATCGGCGGCAGAGCCGCCGAACTGGAGTTGACCTCGTATCTCGACCGATCCTGTGTTGTTTGACTTGAAACCTGCTGTGACAGCTTAACCTGTTAACCCCTAAGCATATTTTAAGAAACACGCCTAAAAATACATTCCCAAAGTAAATGAAGAATTGTTACACAATTGCATGGTTCATATGCATGTCCTTGGTGTCTGGGGACATCTACAGACCTCGGGGAATCTATTCCCAGTGTCAGAAATGTTGTATCTGCTACTATACTTGATTTAATTGTATGAAATGAAAGGAGAAATGTGAAATGTCTATCCTCGCCTAATTTTTCCCCTATTTGTAAGAGGATAACCAGGGCCTGAAGTTAACTTTTTTGGCCACAGTAGTTTTTTACCAGCCAAAACTTTTTTGTGCCTAAAACAAAGGTGAATGACTCAGAAAATGCATAAGAATGGTTCTTGAACTTGTACAGAACACACATTAAAGTGCTTAATGTGTGTTCTGTCAGGTCTACTCATAAATGAGACTGGTTAAGTCTCATTTAAGTTCATATGCATGTCCTTGGTGTCTGGGGACATCTAGAGACCTCTGGGAATCTATTCCCAGTGTCAGAAATGTTGTATCTGTTACTATACTTGATTTAATTGTGTATGAAATTGTGTATGAAATGAAAGGAGAAATGTGAAATGTCTATCCTCGCCTAATTTTTCGCCTGTTTGTAAGAGGATAACCAGGGCCTGAAGTTAACTTTTTTGGCCACAGTAGATTTTTACCAGCTAAAATTTTTTTGTGCCTAAAACAAAGGTGAATGACTCAGAAAATGCATAAGAATGGTTCTTGAACTTGTACAGAACACACATTAAAGTGCTTAATGTGTGTTCTGTCAGGTCTACTCATAAATGACACTTAACCACTCTCATTTATGAGTAGACCTACATAATGATTACAACTGTATCTGACCTGGTGTCGTGGCAGGCATTTAGAACAAAAAAAAACGCATCGAAAAAAGTCGAGGTAACCAGAGGTTTACCTCGGTAAATGAGACCTCAATCGAAAGCTTGTCATCTCAGCTGCAGTGTAATTTACGCTGCAGTACCAACATACAACCAGCAGATGGAAGCAAAGGACCGTGTATGAAATCGAGCAGTGACGACACAATGCGGCTCCCGTGCTGTTTGTTTTGAGCGGAGCGTTCACCGGGCAGACTCAAAATGGCCACGAAAGGGTAGGGAAATCTGCTTTGTATTTGATGGAATATTGAGACATAAACACACACGTGTCAACAACAAAATGCGAACTTTTGCACCGTCGTTGCTACGGGGCTTACGTTTGCTGGTTTAGTGTCGGACTATGTTTTGCTTTGTATGAGCGGAAGGATCAACTCCTCTGGTTTGTTTTGTCTTAACATGATGCAATCGATCGAGGGGATATAGAATACCACTGCATTTAGTTTCGGCTGTCCCGTATATTCACCCAGCTGTTGTTTTTTTTTTAGTTAAATGTTTGAATTATTGCCGAACAAACTGTCTTTGAGAAAAATACACTTAGACTGTTGTTTTGGTAGCTTTGAAGCCTCGTCTTTTGGAAACATTTAGAATAAAAACCGACCGCAGCATGTAAATAACTTTTGATACGCCGTAAACACTTTAACGCTATTCTGGACCCGGTACCGGGTCCGTCGGGCTTACGCGACTGCGTTTAGTTGCGTGACAAGTCTGGACGGCCGAACTGTCTGCTTGGCCACGACAATGCTGCTTGCAGCTTTAATTATTATTATTATTATTATTCCGCCATGGGAGTCTATGGCAGCCCCTAGAACCGTGCGGTAAAAAGTTTTGAAATTTTGCACACAGCTTAAGGACAGTCTCAACATTATTTGACCGAGTTTCATGCTAAGCACAAAGCCACGCTCTAGCGCCACCAACGGGTCAAACTTTGAAGTACATTTGCGCGTGTAACTTTTGAACCGCGTGTCCGATAATTGAAAACAAGGTATCGCTGGAATCCTTGGACCAAGCCGACTTCAACGCACCCTATGGCGTCAATTTCCGCCATGATGGATTTTCCGCCATTTTGGATTATGTCAAAAACACGCCAAAAGTTTCACGGGTCGCAAATTTTGTCCGATTCTCACGAAAATCGACACAGACCGTCTTCTGACCGACGCGCACAAACGATAGTATCAGCCGTCTTCGGAAATATGAGCGTTCGCCCGTAACAGCCAATCGAAATCGGCGGCGACGGCGCCGTTTTCCGTTTGAGCTCATATCTCGGCAACGCTTCGGAGCAATGACACCAAATTTGGTAGCACGCCTCCAGACTCGGTCCCAAGCGCACGGACAAAATCTGGTGTCTCGTGGCCACTGGGGGGCGCTATAATTCGGAAAACATTGTTTTTGCTCATATCTCTCCATGCGTTTTGATTTGAAATGAAATTGTGACATCCGCACATACCGGGGGTTGCCCCGGTGACAGTCGATGGTAACTTTTCGCGTTGGCCGATCGCAGTCGGCGGCGACGCCGCAAAACAGGAAGTTTTCTTATATCTCGGAGACGCTTCGACTTCCGAAGACCAAACTCGGTCACGCGCTTCGACCCTCGCCTAGGAGTGGGCAATAAAAATTTGGCGTCATTCGGCCGCTAGGGGGCGACGTTATTAGCGAAATTGCGTTTTTGCTTATAACCTTTGACCCGTAGGCCTGACATTCAAAACCTGGTACCGTTGGACTCCTTGGATCGTGCCGAGGTCAACGATACCTACGATGTTCATGTCGCCCCGTCGGATGTTCCGCCATTTTGGATTTTATCAAAAACACTTCAGAGGTTTCACAGGTCGCAAATTTTGTCTGATTCTCACAAAAATCGGCACAGACCGTCTTCTGACCAACGCGCACAAACGATAGTATCGGCCGTCTTCGGGTTCCAAACCGTTCGGCCGCTACAGCCGATCGAAATCGGCGGCGAAGGCGGCAAAGCGGTTTCAAGCTGATATCTCAGCAACCCTTGCAGGTATCAAAGCCAAACTTGCTGCAGCTACTCAGGAACGCATCAGGACGACGCTCAAAGAAATTGGTGACCTTTGACCTCTAGGTGGCGCTGCAGTTAGCAAAACATGCATTTTGGCCTGTAGCTCTCAATGTGTTTGGAATTAAAATGTACTAATGGTGTCTGGTGATAGTGCAGGTCGACTTGTCACGTCATCGTCATCGATTCGGCCGCCATATTGGATTTAATCAAAAACATCAAAAAGTTTTCACGGGTCACAAATTTCATCCGATCTTCACCAAATTCGGCACGGGCCGCCTTCGGACCACGCCTCATCAACGCCTCCATTTCTGGAGCGACCGGCAACGGCTTTCGCCCGCGACAGGCCGTCGAAATCGGCGGCGAAGCCGCCAAACGGGAGCCGACCTCGCATCTCCGCCGATCCTCGGTCGTTCGGCTCGAAACCTGCCGCGACCGCTCAGTGCCGCGCGTCTGGCGCGACCGCGTCGGTTTACGCGACCTATCCGGGCTTGCCGAACTGTCTGCTTGGCCACGACAATGCTGCTTGCAGCTTTAATTAGTGGCCAAGCAGCGAAGCTGCGTAGGACACTATTGTGTTTGTACGTTTTCTTCCCTATTATTATTATTAGTGGCCAAGCAGCGAAGCTGCGTAGGACACTATTGTGTTTGTACGTTCTTCCCTATTATTATTATTATTCCGCCATGGGAGTCTATGGCAGCCCCTAGAACCGTGCGGTAAAAAGTTTTGAAATTTTGCACACAGCTTAAGGACAGTCTCAACATTATTTGACCAAGTTTCATCTAAGCACAAACCACGCTCTAGCGCCACCAACGGGTCAAACTTTGAAGTACATTTGCGCGTGTAACTTTTGAACCGCGTGTCCGATAATTGAAAACAAGGTATCGCTGGAATCCTTGGACCAAGCCGACTTCAACGCACCCTATGGCGTCAATTTCCGCCATGATGGATTTTCCGCCATTTTGGATTATGTCAAAAACACGCCAAAAGTTTCACGGGTCGCAAATTTTGTCCGATTCTCACGAAAATCGACACAGACCGTCTTCTGACCGACGCGCACAAACGATAGTATCAGCCGTCTTCGGAAATATGAGCGTTCGCCCGTAACAGCCAATCGAAATCGGCGGCGACGGCGCCGTTTTCCGTTTGAGCTCATATCTCGGCAACGCTTCGGAGCAATGACACCAAATTTGGTAGCACGCCTCCAGACTCGGTCCCAAGCGCACGGACAAAATCTGGTGTCTCGTGGCCACTGGGGGGCGCTATAATTGAGAAAACATTGTTTTTGCTCATATCTCTCGATGCGTTTTGATTTGAAATGAAATTGTGACATCCGCACATACCGGGGGTTGCCCCGGTGACAGTCGATGGCAACTTTTCGCGTTGGCCGATCGCAGTCGGCGGCGACGCCGCAAAACAGGAAGTTTTCTTATATCTCGGAGACGCTTCGACTTCCGAAGACCAAACTCGGTCACGCGCTTCGACCCTCGCCTAGGAGTGCGCAATAAAAATTTGGTGTCATTCGGCCGCTAGGGGGCGACGTTATTAGCAAAATTGCGTTTTTGCTTATAACCTTTGACCCGTAGGCCTGACATTCAAAACCCTGGTACCGTTGGACTCCTTGGATCGTGCCGAGGTCAACGATACCCACGATGTTCATGTCGCCCCGTCGGATGTTCCGCCATTTTGGATTGAATCAAAAACACTTCAGAGGTTTCACAGGTCGCAAATTTTATCTGATTCTCACCAAAATCGGCACAGGCCGTATTCTGACCGACGCGCACAAACGATAGTATCAGCCGTCTTCGGGTTCCAAACCGTTCGGCCGCTACAGCCGATCGAAATCGGCGGCGAAGGCGGCAAAGCGGTTTCAAGCTGATATCTCAGCAACCCTTGCAGGTATCAAAGACAAACTTGCTGCAGCTACTCAGGAACGCATCAGGACGACGCTCAAAGAAATTGGTGACCTTTGACCTCTAGGTGGCGCTGCAATTAGCAAAACATGCATTTTGGCCTGTAGCTCTCGATGTGTTTGGAATTAAAATGTACTAATGGTGTCTGGTGATAGTGCAGGTCGACTTGTGACGTCATCGTCATCGATTCGGCCGCCATATTGGATTTCATCAAAAACATCAAAAAGTTTTCACGGGTCACAAATTTCATCTGATCTTCACCAAATCTGGCACAGGCCGCCTTCGGACCACGCCTCATCAATGCCTTGCTTTCTGGAGCGACTGGCAACAGCTTTCGCCCGCGACAGGCCGTCGAAATCGGCGGCAGAGCCGCCGAACTGGAGTTGACCTCGTATCTCGACCGATCCTGTGTTGTTTGACTTGAAACCTGCTGTGACAGCTTAACCTGTTAACCCCTAAGCATATTTTAAGAAACACGCCTAAAAATACATTCCCAAAGTAAATGAAGAATTGTTACACAATTGCATGGTTCATATGCATGTCCTTGGTGTCTGGGGACATCTACAGACCTCGGGGAATCTATTCCCAGTGTCAGAAATGTTGTATCTGCTACTATACTTGATTTAATTGTATGAAATGAAAGGAGAAATGTGAAATGTCTATCCTCGCCTAATTTTTCCCCTATTTGTAAGAGGATAACCAGGGCCTGAAGTTAACTTTTTTGGCCACAGTAGTTTTTTTACCAGCCAAAACTTTTTTGTGCCTAAAACAAAGGTGAATGACTCAGAAAATGCATAAGAATGGTTCTTGAACTTGTACAGAACACACATTAAAGTGCTTAATGTGTGTTCTGTCAGGTCTACTCATAAATGAGACTGGTTAAGTCTCATTTAAGTTCATATGCATGTCCTTGGTGTCTGGGGACATCTAGAGACCTCTGGGAATCTATTCCCAGTGTCAGAAATGTTGTATCTGTTACTATACTTGATTTAATTGTGTATGAAATTGTGTATGAAATGAAAGGAGAAATGTGAAATGTCTATCCTCGCCTAATTTTTCGCCTGTTTGTAAGAGGATAACCAGGGCCTGAAGTTAACTTTTTTGGCCACAGTAGATTTTTACCAGCTAAAATTTTTTTGTGCCTAAAACAAAGGTGAATGACTCAGAAAATGCATAAGAATGGTTCTTGAACTTGTACAGAACACACATTAAAGTGCTTAATGTGTGTTCTGTCAGGTCTACTCATAAATGACACTTAACCACTCTCATTTATGAGTAGACCTACATAATGATTACAACTGTATCTGACCTGGTGTCGTGGCAGGCATTTAGAACAAAAAAAAACGCATCGAAAAAAGTCGAGGTAACCAGAGGTTTACCTCGAAATGAGACCTAAAGCTTGTCATCTCAGCTGCAGTGTAATTTACGCTGCAGTACCAACATACAACCAGCAGATGGAAGCAAAGGACCGTGTATGAAATCGAGCAGTGACGACACAATGCGGCTCCCGTGCTGTTTGTTTTGAGCGGAGCGTTCACCGGGCAGACTCAAAATGGCCACGAAAGGGTAGGGAAATCTGCTTTGTAATTTGATGGAATATTGAGACATAAACACACACGTGTCAACAACAAAATGCGAACTTTTGCACCGTCGTTGCTACGGGGCTTACGTTTGCTGGTTTAGTGTCGGACTATGTTTTGCTTTGTATGAGCGGAAGGATCAACTCCTCTGGTTTGTTTTGTCTTAACATGATGCAATCGATCGAGGGGATATAGAATACCACTGCATTTAGTTTCGGCTGTCCCGTATATTCACCCAGCTGTTGTTTTTTTTTTAGTTAAATGTTTGAATTATTGCCGAACAAACTGTCTTTGAGAAAAATACACTTAGACTGTTGTTTTGGTAGCTTTGAAGCCTCGTCTTTTGGAAACATTTAGAATAAAAACCGACCGCAGCATGTAAATAACTTTTGATACGCCGTAAACACTTTAACGCTATTCTGGACCCGGTACCGGGTCCGTCGGGCTTACGCGACTGCGTTTAGTTGCGTGACAAGTCTGGACGGCCGAACTGCCTGCTTGGCCACGACAATGCTGCTTGCAGCTTTAATTATTATTATTATTATTCCGCCATGGGAGTCTATGGCAGCCCCTAGAACCGTGCGGTAAAAAGTTTTGAAATTTTGCACACAGCTTAAGGACAGTCTCAACATTAATTTGACCAAGTTTCATCTAAGCACAAACCACGCTCTAGCGCCACCAACGGGTCAAACTTTGAAGTACATTTGCGCGTGTAACTTTTGAACCGCGTGTCCGATAATTGAAAACAAGGTATCGCTGGAATCCTTGGACCAAGCCGACTTCAACGCACCCTATGGCGTCAATTTCCGCCATGATGGATTTTCCGCCATTTTGGATTATGTCAAAAACACGCCAAAAGTTTCACGGGTCGCAAATTTTGTCCGATTCTCACGAAAATCGACACAGACCGTCTTCTGACCGACGCGCACAAACGATAGTATCAGCCGTCTTCGGAAATATGAGCGTTCGCCCGTAACAGCCAATCGAAATCGGCGGCGACGGCGCCGTTTTCCGTTTGAGCTCATATCTCGGCAACGCTTCGGAGCAATGACACCAAATTTGGTAGCACGCCTCCAGACTCGGTCCCAAGCGCACGGACAAAATCTGGTGTCTCGTGGCCACTGGGGGGCGCTATAATTGAGAAAACATTGTTTTTGCTCATATCTCTCGATGCGTTTTGATTTGAAATGAAATTGTGACATCCGCACATACCGGGGGTTGCCCCGGTGACAGTCGATGGTAACTTTTCGCGTTGGCCGATCGCAGTCGGCGGCGACGCCGCAAAACAGGAAGTTTTCTTATATCTCGGAGACGCTTCGACTTCCGAAGACCAAACTCGGTCACGCGCTTCGACCCTCGCCTAGGAGTGCCCAATAAAAATTTGGTGTCATTCGGCCGCTAGGGGGCGACGTTATTAGCAAAATTGCGTTTTTGCTTATAACCTTTGACCCGTAGGCCTGACATTCAAAACCCTGGTACCGTTGGACTCCTTGGATCGTGCCGAGGTCAACGATACCCACGATGTTCATGTCGCCCCGTCGGATGTTCCGCCATTTTGGATTGAATCAAAAACACTTCAGAGGTTTCACAGGTCGCAAATTTTATCTGATTCTCACGAAAATCGGCACAGACCGTCTTCTGACCGACGCGCACAAACGATAGTATCAGCCGTCTTCGGGTTCCAAACCGTTCGGCCGCTACAGCCGATCGAAATCGGCGGCGAAGGCGGCAAAGCGGTTTCAAGCTGATATCTCAGCAACCCTTGCAGGTATCAAAGACAAACTTGCTGCAGCTACTCAGGAACGCATCAGGACGACGCTCAAAGAAATTGGTGACCTTTGACCTCTAGGTGGCGCTGCAATTAGCAAAACATGCATTTTGGCCTGTAGCTCTCGATGTGTTTGGAATTAAAATGTACTAATGGTGTCTGGTGATAGTGCAGGTCGACTTGTGACGTCATCGTCATCGATTCGGCCGCCATATTGGATTTCATCAAAAACATCAAAAAGTTTTCACGGGTCACAAATTTCATCTGATCTTCACCAAATCTGGCACAGGCCGCCTTCGGACCACGCCTCATCAATGCCTTGCTTTCTGGAGCGACTGGCAACAGCTTTCGCCCGCGACAGGCCGTCGAAATCGGCGGCAGAGCCGCCGAACTGGAGTTGACCTCGTATCTCGACCGATCCTGTGTTGTTTGACTTGAAACCTGCTGTGACAGCTTAACCTGTTAACCCCTAAGCATATTTTAAGAAACACGCCTAAAAATACATTCCCAAAGTAAATGAAGAATTGTTACACAATTGCATGGTTCATATGCATGTCCTTGGTGTCTGGGGACATCTACAGACCTCGGGGAATCTATTCCCAGTGTCAGAAATGTTGTATCTGCTACTATACTTGATTTAATTGTATGAAATGAAAGGAGAAATGTGAAATGTCTATCCTCGCCTAATTTTTCCCCTATTTGTAAGAGGATAACCAGGGCCTGAAGTTAACTTTTTTGGCCACAGTAGTTTTTTACCAGCCAAAACTTTTTTGTGCCTAAAACAAAGGTGAATGACTCAGAAAATGCATAAGCATGGTTCTTGAACTTGTACAGAACACACATTAAAGTGCTTAATGTGTGTTCTGTCAGGTCTACTCATAAATGAGACTGGTTAAGTCTCATTTAAGTTCATATGCATGTCCTTGGTGTCTGGGGACATCTAGAGACCTCTGGGAATCTATTCCCAGTGTCAGAAATGTTGTATCTGTTACTATACTTGATTTAATTGTGTATGAAATTGTGTATGAAATGAAAGGAGAAATGTGAAATGTCTATCCTCGCCTAATTTTTCGCCTGTTTGTAAGAGGATAACCAGGGCCTGAAGTTAACTTTTTTGGCCACAGTAGATTTTTACCAGCTAAAATTTTTTTGTGCCTAAAACAAAGGTGAATGACTCAGAAAATGCATAAGAATGGTTCTTGAACTTGTACAGAACACACATTAAAGTGCTTAATGTGTGTTCTGTCAGGTCTACTCATAAATGACACTTAACCACTCTCATTTATGAGTAGACCTACATAATGATTACAACTGTATCTGACCTGGTGTCGTGGCAGGCATTTAGAACAAAAAAAAACGCATCGAAAAAAGTCGAGGTAACCAGAGGTTTACCTCGGAATGACCTCAATCGAAAGCTTGTCATCTCAGCTGCAGTGTAATTTACGCTGCAGTACCAACATACAACCAGCAGATGGAAGCAAAGGACCGTGTATGAAATCGAGCAGTGACGACACAATGCGGCTCCCGTGCTGTTTGTTTTGAGCGGAGCGTTCACCGGGCAGACTCAAAATGGCCACGAAAGGGTAGGGAAATCTGCTTTGTAATTTGATGTAATATTGAGACATAAACACACACGTGTCAACAACAAAATGCGAACTTTTGCACCGTCGTTGCTACGGGGCTTACGTTTGCTGGTTTAGTGTCGGACTATGTTTTGCTTTGTATGAGCGGAAGGATCAACTCCTCTGGTTTGTTTTGTCTTAACATGATGCAATCGATCGAGGGGATATAGAATACCACTGCATTTAGTTTCGGCTGTCCCGTATATTCACCCAGCTGTTGTTTTTTTTTTAGTTAAATGTTTGAATTATTGCCGAACAAACTGTCTTTGAGAAAATACACTTAGACTGTTGTTTTGGTAGCTTTGAAGCCTCGTCTTTTGGAAACATTTAGAATAAAAACCGACCGCAGCATGTAAATAACTTTTGATACGCCGTAAACACTTTAACGCTATTCTGGACCCGGTACCGGGTCCGTCGGGCTTACGCGACTGCGTTTAGTTGCGTGACAAGTCTGGACGGCCGAACTGCCTGCTTGGCCACGACAATGCTGCTTGCAGCTTAATTAGTGGCCAAGCAGCGAAGCTGCGTAGGACACTATTGTGTTTGTACGTTTTCTTCCCTATTATTATTATTATTATTCCGCCATGGGAGTCTATGGCAGCCCCTAGAACCGTGCGGTAAAAAGTTTTGAAATTTTGCACACAGCTTAAGGACAGTCTCCACATTAATTTGACCAAGTTTCATGCACTCACCAAGCACGGTCTAGCGCCACCAACGGGTCAAACTTTGAAGTACATTTGCGCGTGTAACTTTTGAACCGCGTGTCCGATAATTGAAAACAAGGTATCGCTGGAATCCTTGGACCAAGCCGACTTCAACGCACCCTATGGCGTCAATTTCCGCCATGATGGATTTTCCGCCATTTTGGATTATGTCAAAAACACGCCAAAAGTTTCACGGGTCGCAAATTTTGTCCGATTCTCACGAAAATCGACACAGACCGTCTTCTGACCGACGCGCACAAACGATAGTATCAGCCGTCTTCGGAAATATGAGCGTTCGCCCGTAACAGCCAATCGAAATCGGCGGCGACGGCGCCGTTTTCCGTTTGAGCTCATATCTCGGCAACGCTTCGGAGCAATGACACCAAATTTGGTAGCACGCCTCCAGACTCGGTCCCAAGCGCACGGACAAAATCTGGTGTCTCGTGGCCACTGGGGGGCGCTATAATTGAGAAAACATTGTTTTTGCTCATATCTCTCGATGCGTTTTGATTTGAAATGAAATTGTGACATCCGCACATACCGGGGGTTGCCCCGGTGACAGTCGATGGCAACTTTTCGCGTTAGCCGATCGCAGTCGGCGGCGACGCCGCAAAACAGGAAGTTTTCTTATATCTCGGAGACGCTTCGACTTCCGAAGACCAAACTCGGTCACGCGCTTCGACCCTCGCCTAGGAGTGCGCAATAAAAATTTGGTGTCATTCGGCCGCTAGGGGGCGACGTTATTAGCAAAATTGCGTTTTTGCTTATAACCTTTGACCCGTAGGCCTGACATTCAAAACCCTGGTACCGTTGGACTCCTTGGATCGTGCCGAGGTCAACGATACCCACGATGTTCATGTCGCCCCGTCGGATGTTCCGCCATTTTGGATTGAATCAAAAACACTTCAGAGGTTTCACAGGTCACAAATTTTGTCTGATTCTCACGAAAATCGGCACAGACCGTCTTCTGACCAACGCGCACAAACGATAGTATCAGCCGTCTTCGGGTTCCAAACCGTTCGGCCGCTACAGCCGATCGAAATCGGCGGCGAAGGCGGCAAAGCGGTTTCAAGCTGATATCTCAGCAACCCTTGCAGGTATCAAAGCCAAACTTGCTGCAGCTACTCAGGAACGCATCAGGACGACGCTCAAAGAAATTGGTGACCTTTGACCTCTAGGTGGCGCTGCAATTAGCAAAACATGCATTTTGGCCTGTAGCTTCTCGATGTGTTTGGAATTAAAATGTACTAATGGTGTCTGGTGATAGTGCAGGTCGACTTGTGACGTCATCGTCATCGATTCGGCCGCCATATTGGATTTCATCAAAAACATCAAAAAGTTTTCACGGGTCACAAATTTCATCTGATCTTCACCAAATCTGGCACAGGCCGCCTTCGGACCACGCCTCATCAATGCCTTGCTTTCTGGAGCGACTGGCAACAGCTTTCGCCCGCGACAGGCCGTCGAAATCGGCGGCAGAGCCGCCGAACTGGAGTTGACCTCGTATCTCGACCGATCCTGTGTTGTTTGACTTGAAACCTGCTGTGACAGCTTAACCTGTTAACCCCTAAGCATATTTTAAGAAACACGCCTAAAAATACATTCCCAAAGTAAATGAAGAATTGTTACACAATTGCATGGTTCATATGCATGTCCTTGGTGTCTGGGGACATCTACAGACCTCGGGGAATCTATTCCCAGTGTCAGAAATGTTGTATCTGCTACTATACTTGATTTAATTGTATGAAATGAAAGGAGAAATGTGAAATGTCTATCCTCGCCTAATTTTTCCCCTATTTGTAAGAGGATAACCAGGGCCTGAAGTTAACTTTTTTGGCCACAGTAGTTTTTTACCAGCCAAAACTTTTTTGTGCCTAAAACAAAGGTGAATGACTCAGAAAATGCATAAGAATGGTTCTTGAACTTGTACAGAACACACATTAAAGTGCTTAATGTGTGTTCTGTCAGGTCTACTCATAAATGAGACTGGTTAAGTCTCATTTAAGTTCATATGCATGTCCTTGGTGTCTGGGGACATCTAGAGACCTCTGGGAATCTATTCCCAGTGTCAGACATGTTGTATCTGTTACTATACTTGATTTAATTGTGTATGAAATTGTGTATGAAATGAAAGGAGAAATGTGAAATGTCTATCCTCGCCTAATTTTTCGCCTGTTTGTAAGAGGATAACCAGGGCCTGAAGTTAACTTTTTTGGCCACAGTAGATTTTTACCAGCTAAAATTTTTTTGTGCCTAAAACAAAGGTGAATGACTCAGAAAATGCATAAGAATGGTTCTTGAACTTGTACAGAACACACATTAAAGTGCTTAATGTGTGTTCTGTCAGGTCTACTCATAAATGACACTTAACCACTCTCATTTATGAGTAGACCTACATAATGATTACAACTGTATCTGACCTGGTGTCGTGGCAGGCATTTAGAACAAAAAAAAACGCATCGAAAAAAGTCGAGGTAACCAGAGGTTTACCTCGGAAAATGAGACCTCAATCGAAAGCTTGTCATCTCAGCTGCAGTGTAATTTACGCTGCAGTACCAACATACAACCAGCAGATGGAAGCAAAGGACCGTGTATGAAATCGAGCAGTGACGACACAATGCGGGCTCCCGTGCTGTTTGTTTTGAGCGGAGCGTTCACCGGGCAGACTCAAAATGGCCACGAAAGGGTAGGGAAATCTGCTTTGTTATTTGATGTAATATTGAGACATAAACACACACGTGTCAACAACAAAATGCGAACTTTTGCACCGTCGTTGCTACGGGGCTTACGTTTGCTGGTTTAGTGTCGGACTATGTTTTGCTTTGTATGAGCGGAAGGATCAACTCCTCTGGTTTGTTTTGTCTTAACATGATGCAATCGATCGAGGGGATATAGAATACCACTGCATTTAGTTTCGGCTGTCCCGTATATTCACCCAGCTGTTGTTTTTTTTTTAGTTAAATGTTTGAATTATTGCCGAACAAACTGTCTTTGAGAAAAATACACTTAGACTGTTGTTTTGGTAGCTTTGAAGCCTCGTCTTTTGGAAACATTTAGAATAAAAACCGACCGCAGCATGTAAATAACTTTTGATACGCCGTAAACACTTTAACGCTATTCTGGACCCGGTACCGGGTCCGTCGGGCTTACGCGACTGCGTTTAGTTGCGTGACAAGTCTGGACGGCCGAACTGCCTGCTTGGCCACGACAATGCTGCTTGCAGCTTTAATTAGTGGCCAAGCAGCGAAGCTGCGTAGGACACTATTGTGTTTGTACGTTTTCTTCCCTATTATTATTATTATTAGTGGCCAAGCAGCGAAGCTGCGTAGGACACTATTGTGTTTGTACGTTTTCTTCCCTATTATTATTATTATTAGTGGCCAAGCAGCGAAGCTGCGTAGGACACTATTGTGTTTGTACGTTTTCTTCCCTATTATTATTATTATTATAATTCCGCCATGGGAGTCTATGGCAGCCCCTAGAACCGTGCGGTAAAAAGTTTTGAAATTTTGCACACAGCTTAAGGACAGTCTCCACATTAATTTGACAAGTTTCATGCACCAAGCACGTCTAGCGCCACCAACGGGTCAAACTTTGAAGTACATTTGCGCGTGTAACTTTTGAACCGCGTGTCCGATAATTGAAAACAAGGTATCGCTGGAATCCTTGGACCAAGCCGACTTCAACGCACCCTATGGCGTCAATTTCCGCCATGATGGATTTTCCGCCATTTTGGATTATGTCAAAAACACGCCAAAAGTTTCACGGGTCGCAAATTTTGTCCGATTCTCACGAAAATCGACACAGACCGTCTTCTGACCGACGCGCACAAACGATAGTATCAGCCGTCTTCGGAAATATGAGCGTTCGCCCGTAACAGCCAATCGAAATCGGCGGCGACGGCGCCGTTTTCCGTTTGAGCTCATATCTCGGCAACGCTTCGGAGCAATGACACCAAATTTGGTAGCACGCCTCCAGACTCGGTCCCAAGCGCACGGACAAAATCTGGTGTCTCGTGGCCACTGGGGGGCGCTATAATTGAGAAAACATTGTTTTTGCTCATATCTCTCGATGCGTTTTGATTTGAAATGAAATTGTGACATCCGCACATACCGGGGGTTGCCCCGGTGACAGTCGATGGCAACTTTTCGCGTTGGCCGATCGCAGTCGGCGGCGACGCCGCAAAACAGGAAGTTTTCTTATATCTCGGAGACGCTTCGACTTCCGAAGACCAAACCTGGTCACGCGCTTCGACCCTCGCCTAGGAGTACGCAATAAAAATTTGGTGTCATTCGGCCGCTAGGGGGCGACGTTATTAGCAAAATTGCGTTTTTGCTTATAACCTTTGACCCGTAGGCCTGACATTCAAAACCCTGGTGCCGTTGGAGTCCTTGGATCGTGCCGAGGTCAAAGATACCCACGATGTTCATGTCGCCCCGTCGGATGTTCCGCCATTTTGGATTGAATCAAAAACACTTCAGAGGTTTCACAGGTCACAAATTTTGTCTGATTCTCACAAAATCGGCACAGGCCGTCTTCTGACCGACGCGCACAAACGATAGTATCAGCCGTCTTCGGGTTCCAAACCGTTCGGCCGCTACAGCCGATCGAAATCGGCGGCGAAGGCGGCAAAGCGGTTTCAAGCTGGTATCTAGGCAACCCTTGCAGGTATCAAAGCCAAACTTGCTGCAGCTACTCAGGAACGCATCGGGACGACGCTCGAAGAAATTGGTGACCTTTGACCTCTAGGTGGCGCTGCAATTAGCAAAACATGCATTTTGGCCTGTATTTCTCGATGTGTTTGGAATTAAAATGTACTAATGGTGTCTGGTGATAGTGCAGGTCGACTTGTGACGTCATCGTCATCGATTCGGCCGCCATATTGGATTTCATCAAAAACATCAAAACGTTTTCACGGGTCACAAATTTCATCTGATCTTCACCAAATCTGGCACAGGCCGCCTTCGGACCACGCCTCATCAATGCCTTGCTTTCTGGAGCGACTGGCAACAGCTTTCGCCCGCGACAGGCCGTCGAAATCGGCGGCAGAGCCGCCGAACTGGAGTTGACCTCGTATCTCGACCGATCCTGTGTTGTTTGACTTGAAACCTGCTGTGACAGCTTAACCTGTTAACCCCTAAGCATATTTTAAGAAACACGCCTAAAAATACATTCCTAAAGTAAATGAAGAATTGTTACACAATTGCATGGTTCATATGCATGTCCTTGGTGTCTGGGGACATCTACAGACCTCGGGGAATCTATTCCCAGTGTCAGAAATGTTGTATCTGCTACTATACTTGATTTAATTGTATGAAATGAAAGGAGAAATGTGAAATGTCTATCCTCGCCTAATTTTTCCCCTATTTGTAAGAGGATAACCAGGGCCTGAAGTTAACTTTTTTGGCCACAGTAGTTTTTTACCAGCCAAAACTTTTTTGTGCCTAAAACAAAGGTGAATGACTCAGAAAATGCATAAGCATGGTTCTTGAACTTGTACAGAACACACATTAAAGTGCTTAATGTGTGTTCTGTCAGGTCTACTCATAAATGAGACTGGTTAAGTCTCATTTAAGTTCATATGCATGTCCTTGGTGTCTGGGGACATCTAGAGACCTCTGGGAATCTATTCCCAGTGTCAGAAATGTTGTATCTGTTACTATACTTGATTTAATTGTGTATGAAATTGTGTATGAAATGAAAGGAGAAATGTGAAATGTCTATCCTCGCCTAATTTTTCGCCTGTTTGTAAGAGGATAACCAGGGCCTGAAGTTAACTTTTTTGGCCACAGTAGATTTTTACCAGCTAAAATTTTTTTGTGCCTAAAACAAAGGTGAATGACTCAGAAAATGCATAAGAATGGTTCTTGAACTTGTACAGAACACACATTAAAGTGCTTAATGTGTGTTCTCTCAGGTCTACTCATAAATGACACTTAACCACTCTCATTTATGAGTAGACCTACATAATGATTACAACTGTATCTGACCTGGTGTCGTGGCAGGCATTTAGAACAAAAAAAAAACGCATCGAAAAAAGTCGAGGTAACCAGAGGTTACTAATGACCTCAATCGAAAGCTTGTCATCTCAGCTGCAGTGTAATTTACGCTGCAGTACCAACATACAACCAGCAGATGGAAGCAAAGGACCGTGTATGAAATCGAGCAGTGACGACACAATGCGGGCTCCCGTGCTGTTTGTTTTGAGCGGAGCGTTCACCGGGCAGACTCAAAATGGCCACGAAAGGGTAGGGAAATCTGCTTTGTTATTTGATGGAATATTGAGACATAAACACACACGTGTCAACAACAAAATGCGAACTTTTGCACCGTCGTTGCTACGGGGCTTACGTTTGCTGGTTTAGTGTCGGACTATGTTTTGCTTTGTATGAGCGGAAGGATCAACTCCTCTGGTTTGTTTTGTCTTAACATGATGCAATCGATCGAGGGGATATAGAATACCACTGCATTTAGTTTCGGCTGTCCCGTATATTCACCCAGCTGTTGTTTTTTTTTTTAGTTAAATGTTTGAATTATTGCCGAACAAACTGTCTTTGAGAAAAATACACTTAGACTGTTGTTTTGGTAGCTTTGAAGCCTCGTCTTTTGGAAACATTTAGAATAAAAACCGACCGCAGCATGTAAATAACTTTTGATACGCCGTAAACACTTTAACGCTATTCTGGACCCGGTACCGGGTCCGTCGGGCTTACGCGACTGCGTTTAGTTGCGTGACAAGTCTGGACGGCCGAACTGTCCTGCTTGGCCACGACATGCTGCTTGCAGCTTTAATTATTAGTGGCCAAGCAGCGAAGCTGCGTAGGACACTATTGTGTTTGTACGTTTTCTTCCCTATTATTATTATTATTATTATTATTTCCGCCATGGGAGTCTATGGCAGCCCCTAGAAACCGTGCGGTAAAAAGTTTTGAAATTTTGCACACAGCTTAAGGACAGTCTCAACATTAATTTGACCAAGTTTCATCTAAGCACAAACCACGCTCTAGCGCCACCAACGGGTCAAACTTTGAAGTACATTTGCGCGTGTAACTTTTGAACCGCGTGTCCGATAATTTAAAACAAGGGTATCGCTGGAATCCTTGGACCAAGCCGACTTCAACGCACCCTATGGCGTCAATTTCCGCCATGATGGATTTTCCGCCATTTTGGATTATGTCAAAAACACGCCAAAAGTTTCACGGGTCGCAAATTTTGTCCGATTCTCACGAAAATCGACACAGACCGTCTTCTGACCGACGCGCACAAACGATAGTATCAGCCGTCTTCGGAAATATGAGCGTTCGCCCGTAACAGCCAATCGAAATCGCGGCGACGGCGCCGTTTTCCGTTTGAGCTAATATCTCGGCAACGCTTCGGTGCAATGAAACCAAATTTGGTAGCACGCCTCCAGACTCGGTCCCAAGCGCACGAACAAAATCTGGTGTCTCGTGGCCACTGGGGGGCGCTATTAATTCGGAAAACATTGTTTTTGCTCATATCTCTCCATGCGTTTTTATTTGAAATGAAATTGTGACATCCGCACATACCGGGGGTTGCCCCGGTGACAGTCGATGGTAACTTTCGCGTTAGCCGATCGCAGTCGGCGGCGACGCCGCAAAACAGGAAGTTTTCTTATATCTCGGAGACGCTTCGACTTCCGAAGACCAAACTCGGTCACGCGCTTCGACCCTCGCCTAGGAGTGGGCAATAAAAATTTGGCGTCAGTCGGCCGCTAGAGGGCGACGTTATTAGCAAAATTGCGTTTTTGCTTATAACCTTTGACCCGTAGGCCTGACATTCAAAACCCTGGTACCGTTGGACTCCTTGGATCGTGCCGAGGTCAAAGATACCCACGATGTTCATGTCGCCCCGTCGGATGTTCCGCCATTTTGGATTGAATCAAAAACACTTCAGAGGTTTCACAGGTCGCAAATTTTGTCTGATTCTCACCGAAAATCGGCACAGGACCGTCTTCTGACCGACGCGCACAAACGATAGTATCGGCCGTCTTCGGGTTCCAAACCGTTCGGCCGCTACAGCCAATCGAAATCGGCGGCGAAGGCGGCAAAGCGGTTTCAAGCTGATATCTCAGCAACCCTTGCAGGGTATCAAAGACAAACTTGCTACAGCTACTCAGGAACGCATCAGGGACGACGCTCAAAGAATTGGTGACCCTTTGACCTAGGTGGCGCTGCAGTTAGCAAAACATGCATTTTGGCCTGTAGCTCTCAATGTGTTTGGAATTAAAATGTACTAATGGTGTCTTGGTGATAGTGCAGGTCGACTTGTGACGTCATCGTCATCGATTCGGCCGCCATATTGGATTTAATCAAAAACATCAAAAAGTTTTCACGGGTCACAAATTTCATCCGATCTTCACCAAATTCGGCACGGGCCGCCTTCGGACCACGCCTCATCAACGCCTCCATTTCTGGAGCGACTGGCAACGGCTTTCGCCCGCGACAGGCCGTCGAAATCGGCGGCGAAGCCGCCGAACGGGAGCCGACCTCGAATCTCCGCCGATCCTCGGTCGTTCGGCTCGAAACCTGCCGCGACCGCTCAGTGCCGCGCGTCTGGCGCGACCGCGTCGGTTTACGCGGCCTATCCGGGCTTGCCGAACTGTCTGCTTGGCCACGACAATGCTGCTTGTTAGTGGCCAAGCAGCGAAGCTGCGTAGGACACTATTGTGTTTGTACGTTTTCTTCCCTATTATTATTATTATTATTATTCCGCCATGGGAGTCTATGGCAGCCCCTAGAACCGTGCGGTAAAAAGTTTTGAAATTTTGCACACAGCTTAAGGACAGTCTCAACATTAATTTGACCAAGTTTCATCTAAGCACAAACCACGCTCTAGCGCCACCAACGGGTCAAACTTTGAAGTACATTTGCGCGTGTAACTTTTGAACCGCGTGTCCGATAATTGAAAACAAGGTATCGCTGGAATCCTTGGACCAAGCCGACTTCAACGCACCCTATGGCGTCAATTTCCGCCATGATGGATTTTCCGCCATTTTGGATTATGTCAAAAACACGCCAAAAGTTTCACGGGTCGCAAATTTTGTCCGATTCTCACGAAAATCGACACAGACCGTCTTCTGACCGACGCGCACAAACGATAGTATCAGCCGTCTTCGGAAATATGAGCGTTCGCCCGTAACAGCCAATCGAAATCGGCGGCGACGGCGCCGTTTTCCGTTTGAGCTCATATCTCGGCAACGCTTCGGAGCAATGACACCAAATTTGGTAGCACGCCTCCAGACTCGGTCCCAAGCGCACGGACAAAATCTGGTGTCTCGTGGCCACTGGGGGGCGCTATAATTGAGAAAACATTGTTTTTGCTCATATCTCTCGATGCGTTTTGATTTGAAATGAAATTGTGACATCCGCACATACCGGGGGTTGCCCCGGTGACAGTCGATGGCAACTTTTCGCGTTGGCCGATCGCAGTCGGCGGCGACGCCGCAAAACAGGAAGTTTTCTTATATCTCGGAGACGCTTCGACTTCCGAAGACCAAACTCGGTCACGCGCTTCGACCCTCGCCTAGGAGTGCGCAATAAAAATTTGGTGTCATTCGGCCGCTAGGGGGCGACGTTATTAGCAAAATTGCGTTTTTGCTTATAACCTTTGACCCGTAGGCCTGACATTCAAAACCCTGGTACCGTTGGACTCCTTGGATCGTGCCGAGGTCAACGATACCCACGATGTTCATGTCGCCCCGTCGGATGTTCCGCCATTTTGGATTGAATCAAAAACACTTCAG
>SRSE01000357.1:0-12185 GCA_005024645.1 Planiliza haematocheilus | reverse complement strand
AAATCTAATATCCTTCTACGTCGCAGGCATCGCTGACTCATACAGGTCGCGGCCTCCTGTGCCAAGGCATGGCGTGGATAATTAATCTAATTTTAGCCGCGGCTCTCGATTGTTTTTTACTGGACGGAGACTTTTCTCTCTCGTCTTAACGCTGCAGTAAAAGACGACGCTCTTAAGATTCATCAACATCCTGGAGACGGGACGGAGAATACTTAAACGTCTCCGAGTCATTTCCTGTTTTTGTTTGTGCTTTTGGAGATGGTGACGACGTCCAAAGATGTTTTATTCAAATTTAACTCGAGCGTGTAACGTTGAGACAGATCAAATTATTGAATAACGGTTCAAACGATCTATTTCAATTACTGAGCTTCTGAATTCAGACGTCATTAGCTGAACTACATTAGCTGACGTCCTCCTGAATTATAGCCGGAGCAATGAGGACAGTGTCCCTGAAAACAAGACTTCCTCACGTCTCCATTAGTCCTCTTTGTCAAAACAGAAAAACTCTTCTGGATGTGACTTTAGCCACCGCTAAAGGAGACGAATGAAATTTAAACTTCTGAGGCAAAATGATGAATCAGTTCATCAACTAAAACTTTAATTTATAATCATGAATCACTTTTACGCCGCTGCTTGTCTTCCCCGACTTCTTCTTCATCTTGTTCGCCTTCTTTTTTGACTTCTTCCTCTTCCTTGTCTTCAATGTCTCACTTGTCTTCTTACTATTCTTTATCATCTTCTTCCTCATCTTGTTCATCGTCTTCTTCCTGTTCTGGTTTGTCTTCTTCTTCCTCTTCATCTTGTTGTTCAAACAAATCTTCTTCCTCATTTTCTTGTTTACCTTGTTTTTGTCACCGTCTTCCTCTTCCTCGTCTGTCTCCTTGTTTGTCTTCTTCCTCTTCATCTTATTTTTTATCTTTGTCTTCTTTGTCTACATCTTCATCTTTGCTTTCTTGTTCATCTTCTTCGTCCTTTTCATCATCTTCTTCGTCTTTGCCTTCTTGTTCGTCCTTGTCTTCCTCTTCTTCTTTTTCCACGCCTTCGTCTTCTTCGTCTTGATCATTGTCTTCTTCCACTTCGTCTTGTTAGGTTTCTCTCGTGTCTTTTTGTCTTCCTTCTCGTCGTCTTTGTTCTTTTCTGTCTTCATCATCATCTTCCGTCTTCTTCTTTGACTTCATCTTCTCGTTCGTCCTTTTGTTTTTGTTCATCCTCGTTTTCCTCTTCTTCTGTCGTTCTCATCTTAATCATCTTCTTCCTCTTCCTCTCTGTCTTGTCCACCTTCTTCCTCGTCTTCTTTTTCCTCTTGTCTGTCTTCATCATCATCATCTTCTTCTTCTTTCTCTCTATTCTCCAGGCGTCTCTATATAATTTTAACTTTAAAGAGCTGAAAGTCTAATGATTTTGCAGAGATGCACAACTCGATCAATTTAATGTGAAAGGTCAGACTCAAGGTCAGAGTCCGTTGAGTCAGCCACCTTCCTCCTCCTCCTCCTCTTCCTCCAGAAAACAGAGGCTTTTCCACTAAATTATTAAAAAAAAAAAAAGGTGGCAGTCCATTTAGATAATAACCAGGAGAATTCAGAATCATCCCTGGCCTCCGTGACTCACACTGGTTGTGCCCTCAGTGTGCCAAAGCTTGCCGTGGATAATTAATCTAATTTTAGCTCGGTGTGTTTGTGAGAGAGAGAAACGCTGGACGGTGTTTTCCCTCGGCTGCATCGGTCCGACATACTGTTGTCTCCTCCTCCCTCTAACATCAGGACAGACGTATTTTCTTACTTGTTACTAAATGAAATGATCTTAAATTCTCTTTTCTCTTTTTCTTTGCCTCTCCAGCAGTGGATGCGGTGCCGGTACGGAAAGATGGGGATCAGGTAAAAACCAATAAAACGCCTTCATCATCATCTTCTTCTATTAATCACTGTTTCTGAAAAACATCTCAATCAATCAATTTTTTTTTTTTTTGTTTTTGCCCCCATTTTGCTGAAAGCCAGAACACAAAAGACACTCTCTCCTGCAAACATGCATTCACTCTCAGAGTCAGGAATGGCGGCGTGAAAGAGAAAGAGAGAGAGAAAGAGAGGGAAGGGGGTCGATTCTTGTCGCCTCGAATCTGTTAGAGGTGAGAAAAGGAGCGGAGTCGTTCACCCAGAACTGCCTCCTGCTGCCAGACGGGCCGGGCCTCGTCCTCGGCCTCGAGAAAAAGGTCGCCGGCGTCAGAGCTTTGAAAACAAAAGGCACGACGCACCGTGTGGGGAGGACTGTTGCTCTTTGTTTGCAGAGTAGTCAGAAAGGAAACGGTCTGAGTTAAAGGAGGAATCTTAATTCTTGTGCTGTTGGGAAGTTTTACTGCAAATGTTAACATCAAGGCTACATTAGCAGCTACTAGCTTAGCACAGCTGCACTGTAGATGCCAGATTTTCTTAAAGGATTGCAAACTATGTCCAGTTCTGGCAAAAAAAATCTAGTTCAAAGCAAATCTGAAACAAATTTGCAAACCAGATGCGTTGACGTCGAAGTTGCACCATGTGTTGAGGATTGTTGCCGTTTGGCCTGAGTTAAAGGAGAATCTTAATTCTTGTGCTGTTGGGAAGTTTCCCCTCAGCTCTCAACGCTACATTAGCAGCTACTAGCTTAGCACAGCTGCACAGCAGGCACCAGATTTTCTTGACAGACTGCTAACTAGACCACATGTCCAGTTCTGTTCTTTGTCGAGTTGTGATGTCTTTCTTTAAAACTCTCTGGACGTTGAGAAAAATCAAGCAAATCTGAAGCAAATTTGCAAACTAGACGCGTTGACCTGCAGCTCTTGTGTCTTTTAAGCTAAAGGCTACATTAGCAGCCTTTAGCATAACATACCACCTATTGTCAATCATTTGCTGGTTGAGTTGCATTGTGGGTCATGTAGGCGTCAGGTTTTCTTAAAGGTTTGTAAATGTGACGACTAGTTCTGGTGCTTTTAGTTAAAAACTCTCTTTACTCAAAGAATAATCGAGCAAAGTTGAAGTGAAGTTGAAAATTCGGTTCGTTCACATCTGGTTTGAAGTAACTTTAGTGTCGTTAGAAGGTGGTGGTGGTGTAGAGCTGTTTAAAAACAGTAGAAGTAGTAGAGGTTGTACAAAAGTTGGATTAATTGAAATTCTTCTTATTATTACTTTATGTCAGCTAGTGTTTTTTTCTAGACTCTTCAGATATAAGGACAAATAAGTGCTATTCCTTCTAAATGTGTGTCTGGACCTCGTGGCTACAGCTAATCGCTACCTGGCGTCTGAGCCTTTCTTTGCTGCTCTAGAAATCAAACGTGAGCTGGCTTCAAGCCTGACGTCAACCAATCGTATGTGTTCGTTTCATCAAGGCCAACATCTATTGGTTTCCTCCAAATTAAGGATTTGGCATTCTGAGAAAAATGGAAGAAAAATTAGCCAATTTCCAGTGTAGTTTATACTTTAGATTTCATCATGGGACGTCTTTCAATGCGTAGGGATCTGAACCTGTGACACTATGGTCCCAAAACCTTGGTGGAGTTAGTCTGGATTGTTTTACAGGACATTTTTTCAACCGATATAGAAATAAAAAATACCTCTCCAACCAATCAGAGCAGTTCCACAGAGCTCAGATGACGTATATGATATTACTGTTACTCTTCTGTCCTGGCAAATATGAAAACTATGATGGTTTTTGAGATAAACACAATATTCTCTGTTCACTTTGTTGCACCTTATTCTCCTCTGGCATTTTTTTAATGTATTTTCAAGGATTTTATAACGTGCACAATTGTAGAATTTGACAACGTACGTGCTAAATATGACTAAAGGTGTGTTAAAGATGAGAAACTAGAATAAAAACATCACCTCCACCGTCTGACGGCCTGGAAGTTAACGTTTACTCCAGTTTAATTAGAGGCTCTGAACTACCAGAGGTGTGAACATGTGTCAGTCGTGTCACAGGCGCGACGCTCGTCCAGGACGACGAGGTAAAGGCTCTGACGTCCCTGCATGATGAGCAGGTATAGATAGATAGTGAGTGATTGATGGACGTCATGGCAGCTGAGGCCCGTGCGCCAATCTGTCGCGACAACCATCAATTTAAAGCTGAAAGTCAACGCTTTACCTTCACTGTCATCAATTTATGTCCAACGCAGAGGCAACACAATGTTCTCATCATTTCTGGCTGCAGCGTAGTACACCCACTGGCCAGTTCATTAGGTACACATTAGTTTGAAATACCTGAGAGAGACGTTTATTAAACTGTGATTTAATTTTCCTGTTATTTAAACACAGTAGTCAGTGGGCTAGGCTAAATAATCAGTAGGTGCAGCTTCTCAACAGGCATGGCAGGTAACACAACTGTGCACAATCAGTACCTGTTGCATATCGTGTGCATGCCTCTTTAAAGAAGTAAAATATTCAAAATAAAAATGTTAATAGCCTGGGAGTGAAGCTGACGTGTTAGCTTAGCTATGAGGTAACTCTGGACTCAATAAGCTAATACGGCCAATTTAAAATCACCAATGAACCTAAGCAGCATATCTTTGGACGGTGGGAGGAAGCTGGAGAACCTGGAGAGAACCCACACAGACACAGGGAGAACATGCAAACTACACACAGAGAGGAACCAGTAGAACCATGGATTAGAACCTAGAACCTTCTGACTGTGACCACCAACATTTAGGGATGTGCGATATTATCATCAAAAACATTCTCTACGGTAAGAATATGTCATCCCGTGATAAAAACCATAAATTCCCATAGATGACGTATATATGTGCGCGACACACTCTCAGCCCAACACGTGTGGAATATTGACAAACTGACAATGGTGGAAGGTGGAGCAGATACGCCGGCAGAGAGGAGCTCGTTCCTAAACGAGGCTCCACCTCCATTATCTGGTTTGGTTTTAACCCCTTAACGCCTCAATTGATTCTTCAATTATAGAAAGAAATTAAATATTTGTATTTTTGTTACCACTCCGGCCGGTCCTACCAGAAACTAGTGCTTGCTTAAGGTTCCTAGGATTTTTTTTGAATGTGCACAAACCGACATTGGAGTATTACATGCGTTATTTCAGCTGCAGTCTGAACGGAAACAGTGCGTCGTGAATTAGCGATACTAGGCATGAAGGGGTTAAAAAGTCTGACGCGGAGCAGCAAATTACAACATGCAAGGTTTGCAAACAAATAGTGACTAAAAAGGACAGTAACAGCACTAATTTGTTCCACCACCTCAAACACAAGCACAAACCAGAAGATGAAGAAAGACAGAAAATGAGCAAAGATGCAGAAGCAGCGTCGACTTCATCCAAAGAGTCCGGGAACAAAACAACAACTCAGAGAAAACTTGATGCATTAGAGTCAGAAATATTAGAATGAACTGGTGTTTATTTATTTATCCTCATTTTTATCGTTACCGTGATAAATACCAGAAATTCATCCCTATCACCACCTTTCTGACGCTGTATTACATTAGAATGCATTCACTAGTGTACCTAATGAACTGGCAAGCACGTGTAACCATTACCTGACCATTAGGTCATCCTTCATCATGAATCTTCTTCTAAACCTGAAAGCGTTCCATTATCTTTGTGTTTCTACGTCTCATGAGGCTCCAAACACAAACCAAACTCAGAGACGAACCTGAACCACCGACAATGTGTCTCAGTCACATATAAATAAATAAATACATCGTCTCAGGCTGATAGGAGCTGGTATTAATCAAACGGTGCGTGCGCGCCTGCACTCTCGTGACCGGGTGTGAAGGTGTGCCTGTGTTGACAGTCTCTTACCAAGGCCACGGAGCTGCTCTCCCCAGGGCCCGGGCTATTACCGAGCCATGTATCACTTCTCTGCTGCAGACCCTGGAGAGAGAGGGAGGGGGAGAGCAGCAGAATGGGTGAGAGAGGGGGGAGACAAAAACAAAGACATCCATCTTATAGTTTTTCCATCAGTGACTTCTGCTGCTTTCTGCACTGCTGTCAATCACCATTTTTATGTTTATGTTCCTTAAACGCTGCCTCTCTCCAAGTTAGAGGTGAAACCTAAAACAGTAGATGTACGTTGTTTACGTACGTCTATAGATCTGCAGAGAGAGAGAGGGGGACGGAGGTGGAGGGGGATTTGAGCTGGGGGGCTCTGGGACAAGTTGCACAAACAGAAAAAACACAACAGAAGAAATAAATCCTGCACAGAGACGACAGAGACTAAGTTAATGCAACAGTACAGACTCTTAAACTGAAGATGATGCACTGAGTTAAATGCAAACTGACATTTATTGCATCATTTGTTTTATTCTCATGTTTTTTTTATGCACTGCTGTTGTTTTCTATATTTTCATAAGGTGACCTTGAGCACTCTGAAAGGCGCCCATAAATAAAATGTGTCGTTATTATTTAGTTTGTAAGTGGGCTAGCATCCTAAATCTGTCTAATCTCTACAAGAAACACAGATTAAGACAAACTGGAAATTGTGATTCTGACCTGACGACGGTGCAAATTAAAGATTAAAGGATCCAGAATGTACCAAATGTTCTAACAGCAGTTAAATAGAGTTAAAAAGAACAGTTAAAGCTAATTATTTAAATAAAGAATAAACTAATCACTTATATTTAGTTAATGTTCCTATGAAACGGCACAGATACATTTACTTTCATATATTTACATGTTTCTGGTAAAAAAAGGAAGCTGAGGAGGCCACACCCCCTCCCGGAAGGCCCGCTCTGCTCTGATTGGTCGGCTTTGCCTGAGCAGGCTCCGCCCACATGCATACAAGCAGAAAGCTGAAGCAGGGTTGGGTTAAAGAGGGAGTGGCTTAATGGTTTGAGAAAGAAATATAACCAAAATGTACACGCCCCCAAGTGCAGGATGAGTCATCAACACTTTTGAATCATTGTTTGGCCTGATACTGATGTATAGGTGTCAAATAAACACATTTAAACATCACATTTAAAAACTTTACAGCAGATAACTTCACGTCTGAGTGAGCTCATCCCTCTGGACGCTCGTCGCACATTAAAACGCCGTCAGCTGAGCCGAGCGAGGAAACCGTCCCTGCATCATTACGCTCGCTGAAAGGCGTATCGGCTGAAACATGAACCAGCTCGCGGCTCCGCTAAAAACTGAGATCAATACTCGGCTGCTTCAGCCACGTCTCCTCTTTCCCTTTTTGTTTTTTCATCAGCTGAGGGTTTTTAGACTTGAAATGAGTTTCTCAAAAGCAACTTGAAGATGTTTTACCGCAGTTTCCAGTCTCAGTTTCCCACCGAGAGCTGAGAAAACATAAAAATTAATTAAGATTAGCAGCTCCTTCACGGAGCCCCCTGAGCCTGAAATAAGATGCGTATCGACCAGAGAGAAAACACGATATCTGGTTTGGATTATGCACTGTTTAGGTAGTTTTAATGAGCATGTAACGCAGCAAAAGAAAGATCTCCTGACGCCACAGGTAGCAGGAAGGAAGGACCAAAGAGGAACGAGGAATAAGTTGCAGAGAAGGTGGTGCAAACAAAAGAAGAACTAAAAGAAATAAAAGAAATATGAGGAAGCAGGGGATGAGATATACAAACAGGTTAACAAGAGACAGGTGAAACAAACACAATGAAGGCGGTAAATAAAGACAGGAAGTACAACTGACTGGGATCATTTCAAAATAAAACAGGCAACAAGCAAAACCACAAAATATTTAAAACTCAATACTGCGAGTTTGCTTTTAAAACAAGGAACAAAAACTGGAAAAATAACTGTTATTTGAGTTTTAAATGCAAAAATTAAAACAAAACGGGGAAAAAAGAAACTGTAGCCTAAAACAAAACAGGAAGTTGATATTAGACTTACATTTTACTTCTATTAACACGATTTAAAACACGATTTTTTGTTTTCTTATTCATATATTATAAAAACAATTGTTTGTTTTTGCTTTTTAAATAAATTTAAAACCAAATTTGGGAAAAAACAAAGCACACAGACCTATAACCTCATCAGTTGCTATTTTAGGAGAAATCTCAACTTTTAAAATGTTATTCTAGTAATATTTAACATATTTATCTGGTGCAATGCATGCTGGGAAAGGGTTAAGTCTCCACTGACCCTGAGCAGAACAACACAGCCGTGGCAAATTGACGGTTACTATTGTGTAAACCATGTCCTTCGGAGAAAACGCTCAGCGTCGCTGCAGAGTTAAAGGCTGAGCTGTCACTTTACTGACCGACCGTCCACGTTTATTGTGTCTGAACGGATTTCAGCTCGCACAACACGCCACCGCCACCGAGGCTTCGGGGGGGAAGAGCTCAGCCGTTACCCACTTTATAGAGAAAACAGAATATGAAGAGACACGTAGCAGAGGCGCCGTGACGCCTGACTTTTATATTATTATTATTATTTTTTGTCCTCCACTCTGAGAGGTGCTACCGAATCCAAATCCTGAGACCTCTGACGCAAGCTGGTGTAATAACACAAACACAGTCCAAGGACAGAGATGAGACCAGCCGCCTCCTCCTCCTCCTCCTCACATGTTTGACCATTATAAATCACAGTTATTCATTCCTCCCTGACCCTGAACCCCGCTGTGTTTGAGGTAAATAATTTAGAGGGTGAATACGTTCAGGTTTCTGCTCCGTGCTGCCAAATTAAAAGAATTTATTTGCAAACGTGGAGCACAGATTTAAACGGCGGGTGATTTATGCAAGAGGAGATGATTTAATATTCTACAGAGTGGCTCTGAACGGTAACAGGACTTTATTATCGGATGGTGCTCAGTCACAGTGACACTGATCTACTCGTTTGTTTGGTCCTTGCACCGGGACTCGAACCGCTAACCCTCTGAGAAGGATTAGAGAAATTTCATGGCTCATATTTTTGTTTGCTTTAAGTTCCATCAACGTCTGGAAACTTAGGAACATCAACCGTCTGGTGACAGTTCAGTGTTCTGCTGGGACACTTCTGGACCTGGCTTCATTCATTGGTGTGGATGTTACTTAGACATGTGGCACCCACCTAGACCAGACCAGGCACCCCCACCCCGTGACATGTAGCACCCACCTAAGCCAGACGAGGCACCCCCACCCCGTGACACGTAGCACCCACCTAGACCAGACCAAGCACCCCCACCCCGTGACGTGTAGCACCCACCTAGACCAGACGAGGCACCCCCACCCCGTGACGTGTAGCACCCACCTAGACCAGACGAGGCACCCCCACCCCGTGACGTGTAGCACCCACCTAGACCAGACGAGGCACCCCCACCCCGTGACGTGTAGCACCCACCTAGACCAGACGAGGCACCCCCACCCCGTGACGTGTAGCACCCACCTAGACCAGACGAGGCACCCCCACCCCGTGACGTGTAGCACCCACCTAGACCAGACGAGGCACCCCCACCCCGTGACGTGTAGCACCCACCTAGACCAGACGAGGCACCCCCACCCCGTGACGTGTAGCACCCACCTAGACCAGACGAGGCACCCCCACCCCGTGACGTGTAGCACCCACCTAGACCAGACGAGGCACCCCCACCCCGTGACGTGTAGCACCCACCTAGACCAGACGAGGCACCCCCACCCCGTGACGTGTAGCACCCACCTAGACCAGACGAGGCACCCCCACCCCATAGCAATGATGCCCGGCTCTGATGGAAGACCTACAGATGTGCAGTGGGTGGAACCAAACTGATCTAGTCTTGCCTCTGAGGACCAATAGGAGCAGGTTATTCCCCCTAATGTTGTCTTTTTTTGTCCCCCAAGGAAACAACATCCACGACTTTTGGTTCCTACCACCAAATTCCTCTACACAGTCTCCAAGTCCAGTCGCCCTCGTTTCCTCTGGTTTTTGTTTTACACTAATGGCCACAGTCGTTAATTAACTGTTATTAACACATTTTGCTCCAGACACATTAGCAGGTCTTTGTGATGGATTTAAGAGCTGGTGCCATTCTGGAGAATATAAACAAGCTAAAATCCTGTTTTTTTACTACGTGGAAACCCAACGTTTCATCCAGAATATTTTTTAGTTTGAGTAATAAACCATTTAATGTGACACCAACATGGAAAGAACAGGCGCTTCAGGCCAGGACAGAGGTCGTAGATGACTCAGAGTCCCGTTAACACTGAATATATTTACATAAACACATATTTTGCTGCAGCTGAATATATTTTCTAATGAGTATTAATCAAATAAATTATATTATCATCGTTAAATTACAATGAGATGAAGATCTGATGTTTTGAATCAATCAGTTCTGGTTCCAGGCTCCAGTCCAAGCTGCAGCTCATTGGCCTTAGAAATTAAATGAAGCTTTTATCAATTAGTGTAGTTTATTCTGTTGGTCTTATAACGTCTGAGTGATTACAACTTGCTTGTTAAATGAACCAACAGTCGTGTTAGCATGTTCTTTCTCAGGTCTAGATGTGAACGAGGTGCGTTTCGCTGTAAATCCCTGCGCCATCTCAGCGGCTGCTTTGTTACAGGAGGATTATTCTTCCCGCTTATTCACTCGTCACAAAAATAAAACATCTCCGACATGAATATTACATCCGCGCCCGGAGTAAGAGCCAGATTTAATTCTAGCTTCCGGTTTCGTCTCGCGCCCGTTGGTTCTTCCGTTTGCTTCACCGTCTCTTTGAATTTGACGCAGGATGGGGGAATTTTTTAATCAGGCTTTAAACCCAGTCAGAGCCAAACTCACATTCACGTTCATTGATTCATGTAGATGTTGTGGTTTTAGTTTCTGTGGCCGGCAGCTGCTGATTAAAGCGTGAGCGGATACAGAGACGGAGGCCGAGCTGCTTCTTAATGTTTCATCACCGCCAGCACAGCGCATTGCTTTCAGTTCTTATTCTTTCTCTTTGTTGAGTGTCCATCGGCCAGCATTTGATATCTTTCTTGGTTTTATCATACGACACACGCTCACTAGACAAATTATTAGGTACGCTAGTCCATTTTTTCTTCTCTTGATGACGGTTCTGGTCTTTAGCATTAGTTTCAAACCATTTCATTTTCATTTTGTAGGACTATAGCTTTGATACGTGTTCATATTACTCATGTTTTTATATCAATCCAGAAAGTGACCATCCAGGTGAATCACCACCTCTCTGACGCTGTTTCTACATCAGCTGGAGTGTCATATCAGAATGCATTAACCAGTGTACCTAATAAACTGGCCAGTGAGTGTACATGCAGTAGTTAATAGTGTCCTACATGCATATATGTGCAATAATCACAAGCTGCAAACTCTCGCTGCTCTTCGCTCCAATGCCATGCTCCGTTTTCACTGCCGTACCTAATGTTTTGGCATAAAGTTTAGGTTATTATTTTTAACCACTCATGCAGTCTGTGATCTGTGATTATCAAGCTTACAGTGCAAGTGGAGAAACTGTTCCAGTTACAAAAAAACACCAAATAAGAGAATAAAAGTAAAAATCCTCCCTAACAGCTGATGCTCCTCATTCTCTCTCTGTTGTGATGAATATGCATGATTACCTGTTTGTGTGTGTGTGTGTGTGTGTGTGTGTGTGTGTGTGTGTGTGTGTGTGTGTGTGTGTGTGTGTGTGTGTGTGTATATGTAAGTATGTACATGCAAATAAACGGTGCGTCCAGGTTTGGCTGCACATCAGATTGGCCGTTGCCCCCGGCAACAGGGTCACCTCTGAATGGTATCCATTGGTTACCTAAACATTCTGGGCTGTGAGGACAGAGACAGAGACGGAGACAGAGAGAGAGGGGGGGATGGACGGTGTAGCTGACGACCAGCAAACACTGGAGCAGCACACGGCCTCTAAACTCTAAATGATTCACATTAAACTTTATTTATAACGCCAATCAGAAAAAAGCTGCATCGCCTGCAGAGGACTGATTAGAAAATGATTGTTGTTGTGTGGTCTTTACACAAACAACACTATATAGATATATAGAGTTAGGTCCATGTCTGTTAGGACAGTTTATTTTAAAACATATAAACCTTTGTTTGGTGGATGTGGGTTTAAAGAGCAGACTTTCAGCTTTGATTTGAAGGTTTTTTCTTTCTCATAAGGAACCAAACTGTTTGACTCTGTTTATTTTTGCAGCCTCATCAGCATTTAAAGCGACTCTCTCTTTGCCCAAAGACTGAAACAAGAACAATATCCAAATACTGATGGTGTATGGACGGAGATAGCTTTTCTTCTGTTTGATCAGAAACTACCGTCAACACAGACACTGCTCCG
>SRSE01000356.1:0-28428 GCA_005024645.1 Planiliza haematocheilus | reverse complement strand
TTCAGACTCCGCAGCCTCGTGATGCCTTCACGTCTCTAAAGAAAACACGGAAACAGCGACACCCCTGCAGCACCGGAGCTTCTCTGCTTCTCTGTCCCGGTGCTGAGCTCCGCAGCCCGGCGTGTCAACCCCCCCCACCCCTCACCCCCCCACCACCACCGAGGTCCCGCTACAAACAGCCTCATATCTCATTTCTGTAGCTCCTCTCTCTCTGTCTGGTTGCATCATCGTCATAATAATAACAATAGATTCTATTCTACTGGTTTTCACTGTTGTTGATTAGAAACATGAAGCAGAGTCTCACCTGAAACATCCAGAAGCTCCGACACCAGCTGCTCTGATCCACGATCATCTGACACTCACAGATAGCAGCACTCACCCTCTCTCTCTCCCTGTCTCTCTCTCCCTCTCTCTCTCTCTCTCTCTCTCTGGACGAGTCTATTTACAGCGCGCGGGGGGGGCGAATGGGGGGGGGGGTGACGAAGCAGCAAACCGCTGATGTCAGCGTTTAAAAATGTGATCCAGTTATTAAAGTACTCACAGTAAATGTA
This sequence comes from Planiliza haematocheilus, assembly GCA_005024645.1. NCBI lineage: Eukaryota > Metazoa > Chordata > Actinopteri > Mugiliformes > Mugilidae > Planiliza > Planiliza haematocheilus. The sequence continues at coordinate 27,877 of SRSE01000356.1, read as the reverse complement.
TTACCTTCATTATTAATATTATTATTATTATTATTTCTGTGTTTATTTATTATCTGGAGCAGAGCGACCCCTGGTGGACACACTAGGAACCACACGTCCTGTTTTCTGTTTCATTTTCACTCTGTAAATTCAACACTTGAGCTGTTTCTGTTTCCTGTGACTTCACATCAAACTGATCAACAACAACAACGACAGAGAGACCAGGACGTATTTATTGAGCTTCCACAGGTCAGAGGTCACGAGCGTCTCAGAGCGTCTCAGAGCGTCTCAGGGTGTCTCACAGTGTCTCAGAGCATCTCAGGTCGTCTCAGGGCGTCTCAGGGCGTCCAGGTGATGACCCTGACTGCAGTCTGAGCCGCACGCCGGACGTCCTCCTCCTCCTCCGGGGCCTCGCTCCTCCTCACCAGCAGGGGGAGGTGCTCCAGCAGGAGGCGGCGTCCGTCTGGAGCCTCAGCCAACGCCGTCAGAGCTCGGAGGGAGTACATGACGAGGGCCGTCCTCCTCCTCGTCTCCTCCTCCTCCTCCTCCAGCAGCTGGAGGAGGACGGGGATGACGTTGAGATCCAGACACTGCTGCTTCCCTGCAGGAGGAGACGGCCTCAGACGGGACGGCGTGGTGTGTGTGTGTGTGTGTGTGTGTGTGTGTGTGTGCGTGCGTGTGTGTGTGTGTGTGTGTGTGTGTGTGTGTGTGTGAGCTCTAACCTGCCGTGATGATCACTGCGTTCATGATGACTCCTGCAGCGTTGGTCTGGACCTCAGAGTCCTCGTCCTGCAGCAGAGACACCAGGACACGGAGCAGCTCCTGCTCACACAGCTGCTGCTTCCCGTCCCTGGAGACGCTGACACACGAGGAGACAAACAGACAAATAAACAAACAAACAAACAAACAAACAGCAGGCGAGCAGCCTTCCTACCTCAGCGCCATCAGGGCGGCTGCTGCCTCTCTGCGGACGCTGGCGGATCGATGGGACAGTTTGTGTCCCAGCAGTGAGACGGCGTCTGAGCTCAGAGCCGGCAGAGCGTCGAGTCTGGAGCAGCAGGAGAGGGTGGAGAGGAGCAGCACCTCCTCCTCCTCCTCCTCCTCCTCCTGCTCCTCCTGCTGCCTCAGCTTCAGGATCAGTTTAGGGACCAGACTCAGGAGGGACTCTGCACCTGCAGGACGACACACGTGAGACGGTTAGAGGCGTCCTCCCGTCCTCTCAGGCGGACTCCGGGTCTGTGGCGAGCTCACCGGCCGGCTGCAGCGCCAGGTTGTTCAGAACTTTGTTGACGTTTCTCCTGCAGGAGGCCGAGGAGTCGTCCAGCAGCTGAGAGAGAGGAGGGAGGAGAGAGGAGGCGAGCAGGGCCTGTCTGCAGGAGACAGAGTAAAGGTCATTAAGGTTCAGACTGCGTCACAGCGCCGCCTGCTGGTGAGAGGAGCTCAGGACAGTGTCTGATCCGTCAGGACGGTTACCTGCCCATGCCGTGGCTGGTCACCAGGTGAAGCAGCTCACAGGTTTTTGTTCTGACGGAAGGATTTTCATCTTTCAGTAAAACCTTCAGCTGCTGCAGAAAACCTGCAGGAGAAGAAGAAGCAGACGTCAAGACGAAGCCTGAACGCTTCAGCTTCAGGAGCCAAAGAACCAGACGCAGGATCTGAACCAAAGCTCTGAACATTCACCACAGCATCAGAGGAGACAGTGCAGCCACACGGCCACTTCATTAGGTACACTAGCTCCTGTCTAAATAACACAGAGGACGGTGCTGCTGTTAAACTGGAACATATTAAAGTGTTTCTATTATTTAGCCTAGACATGTGCACATGTTAGAAAGCAAAGGAAGCTGTGGAGCAGGATAAGATGAGACTTTATTCATCCCTGTGGGGAAATGAGGACGTAACAGCGTCAGGAAACAACAGAGCAAGATGCAGAAGATACAAGAAAATAGAACAGAATAAAAAATAGAATACGGCTGATAAATACGTACATAACATATTTACATGTTGCATCAGAGGGATTCAGTGTCTCTGAGTTGAAACAGACAATTTGGGTTGATGTTAAAGTGTTAGGACGTTAAATATATTTATATATATATATATATGTTCACATTCATGAATAAAAACAGCAACAAACTTAAAGGAGTTAAATTAGCAAATAGCAGAGTTAGGAGACGCTGATGTTAAAGAGTCTGACTGCTGAGGGGACATGGGACGTCCTGAAGCAGGGGATGAGAGGGGTTGTTCCTGACGTTGGACAGTTTAGCCAACATCCTCCTCTCCACTGCTCCACTGAGTCCAGAGGACAGAGGACAGAGGACAGCGCAGGATGGAGCTGGACCTCTCTGAGACTCCACCTCATGAAAGGAGATCTGAGTCTCTACATGTGTGGATGAATCTTAAAGACCTCATTGTACCAGATCATCCCAACACATCACGTCCATCTCAAAGGTCAGGTCTACATGTGGTTCCTAGAGGTTCTACAGTAGAACAGGAGGTAGAACCTTCAGCTATCAGGCTCCTCTCCTGTGGAACCAGGAACAGACGCCCTCTGAGACTTCCCTCTTAGATCAAAGCTGATAGTTAGAGCTGGACTGACGCGTCCCTTAGTGACGCTGCTATAGGCCTAGGCTGCTGGGGGACAATGCTCTGAGGACATGTCCTCTACTCTACTCTCTGTTAGTCCTCATTCTACTGTCTCTACTCTAGAGTCTGAGACAGTAACTGAACTATGAATAAAACTAATCCACATCTGTGTTATCTGTTAAAGCTGAACCAGACTCACTGGTGTGTCCAGTTCCTCAGGTTTAGGTTCATTTATTAACAGATCAGATGATGATCCAGAAACTGATGCACTAAACTAAACTGAACTGAATCTGCTTTATAACTTGTTGATGTAGACACAGACGCGCATGCGCACCCTCACCTCCGTTAACGGTCTGGTAGAGCCGCTCCGGGTCGTGGACCAGGTCGCAGAGTGAGGCCAGAGCCCGCAGCCTCCCTCCAGCCTCCGCCCGCTGCTGCAGCTCCTCGAACAGCTGCGGCACGGCTCGCCGCCCGAAGGCCACCGGAGCCCGGCTCGGGTCTGCGAGGACGGCGGACATGGCACCGGGGCTCGGAGTCGGTTTGTGGTCTGGCTGTTGCCTAGTAACCGCATGTCAACAAGGCTGCTGCGTTCTGGGACAGTAGGAAATGTGGTTACTGTGCAAAGAAGAAGGGACAAGTGAATTAGAAGATAGTTTCCATTTAATAAACTATCACTGAGTGTAACTGAGGCTCATTGGTGTCTGCTGTCTGGTCCTGCCTCTCAGAGATGAGTTCTGTCCTCTTCTCTTTATCAATCTCAGTTATTTTCAACATCAACATTAATGTTTTCATTTTTAACCTTCAGAGCAGATCAACACGTAAACGAAAGCACCAAACTACTTCACTGATCAAGAGTTGATACTGAAAACATGTGAAAAACTTTAAACTATGTCCCTGAATGTTGGAGAATCTGTGACTAACTGAGAACTTTAGGAATTTAAACGGAAAGATTTGGATCTTAAAGCAGCTAGGTGTGAGAATGAATAAGAAGAAGAGAGAAAGCTGAGCTGCTCTTTTTCCTCCTGAGAACATAAACAAAGACACGGTAGAATCATCTGATAGGACACAGGGACATACACTAACTAAGACATTAAGACATAAATAAATGAGTCCACCTTAACATCACACCCACCAGCCAGTGATGATGAAGAGGAACAGGAACACAGAGTCAGAGATGATGAGGATGATGGAGAGAGTGAAGTCTGACCCATTTATAGTACTTTTTATTCTGTTTGTCTTAGACTTTGTCACTTAAGCAACAGCAACAAAACAATTTCGTTGAAGTATTCTGATTCTGATAAACATGAAAAACACTACATTTTAACATTATTTCATTATTTATTTGAAAATTGCTCAGATTTATGTTTTTACTCCAATTTATACACTTTCCAAATAGTTTCCAAATAATCTGAATATTTCCTCCTTAAATTCCAACTCTGTCTATTTATCTATCGACAGTAAACCCCTGCTAACCCCGCCTCAGGGGGACTCGGGCCATTAAATCAAGCGCACCAGACAGTTGTCAACACTCTGTGGAGCAGCCGTGTGGCGGCGTGTTTAACACACAGCCGGAACCACGGAGAATTAAACCCGATCTCCGTGAAGATTGTTTGATTTGACTGAACAGAATCAACCCGGGTCTTTGGATTCAGTTTCCAGTCCGGACTCGAGCTCAGCGATGGCTCATCTCACTCAGAACCCCGCCGATAAAGAGAGGTGAGCTATAAGCTAGCCTGCTAGCCTGGCTAAGCTAACAGTGCTCTAGGCTCAGGCCAACGCAATGGCGAAATTCATATGCAGCGTCTGTTAGTTTTAGGACAACTTTTATTTTTTTCAAACAGATCTCGGTTAGTTTTTATAGTTGTGGGATATAACCCGAACCCGAACTCCCATTCTTCTATTCGGCAAACATTACACATGAGTTTTCTTTTAATTTACAACGTAAATCTACAGTTTTTCATTAGCGCTAGCTAGCCCTACGTTTAGGCCAACTCAACGTGGACAACTTTTCTTCGTTTTTTTTCAAACAAAGCTTGATTATTTATTATTTTTGTGGGATATAAATTGAACACGAACTCCAATTCTTCTATTCGGCATACATTACACATGAGTTTTCTTTTAGTTAAAGCTGTTCACCAATGCTAGCCCTTCGCTCAGTCTAACCCAGTTGCGAAGCTCCCATGTAGGATTTGCTATTTTAAGAAAAACATGACTAATTTTGCAATCATTCTGGTAATATGTTGTAATTTAATAATAATGTGGATCACTAACAACCGCCCTACAATTCAGCATACATTTAATTTAGGTAAAAGTTAAAAATCCTCTACATATCGCATTGGTTTCCACAGTTTACCTCCAGTGACCGTTTTAGCAGGTAATCGTCAGATTAAAATGTTTAGCCATTAATAAAAACTTGTTCACTGCAGCAGTACATACTAATGGTATCTAATGAGTTACACGTAATGAAATCTGATCTAGAAATAATGATTTGACGTTAAAATGTGGTAGTTTTTACACTAAGTTTGGCCTGTTGTTGTCTCCGTAGCTGTCCTTTAGCATGACGTGTATATGTCAGCTGATCATCTACAGCTTTATGTTGTACTTAACGAATAAAACTTAATCAAATCAAACTGTGTTAGAAGTATTTTATTTATATATATATATATATATATATAAAAATACCCAATCTGCAGCAGTTTATTGGTTTATTGTTAAATGATTCAGGTTTAAATAAAATGTGAAAACCGTTAATAAATATCCGTCTCAGTTTTGGAGTTTGAGTTTAATGTCTCTGGATCAGCGATTTGATTGTTACCATGGAGACTAAATGATATGACGTGATCAGGTCAGGAAGTAGATTGGGACCGGACGGAATAATGAGGAAGAGGAGAATCCATGTCCTCCTCCCTCCATGTCCTCCTCGTCCTCCTCCTCCAGTCCTGAATGTGTAGAGTCTTAGAAGACTACCAAGATGTCTCCAGGTCTCCATGGTCCCTGTCCACATTGATTCCATTGGTTCATCTTGTTTTTCTACCTCCTCACCTGATGATGATTTATTAGTAAAGGTTTCCATGGTTACCATCAGAAGCTCTGCTCCTCATGGTCTGAGGTGTTTTATTCTGATCATTAGAGGAGGAGCGAGCCTCCATGTGAACACCGTCTGTTCTGTGTGTCTCAGGTTCGTCTGTCTCTATCCGGTCTACATCAACAGTAAGAAGACGCTCGCTGAAGGACGCAGGGTCCCCACGGAGAAGGTGACACTTGACACATGTATTATTTATTTTTTATTTAATCGATTAAACGTGTGGACTTGATCTGACGTTGTGTCTCTGCAGGCAGTGGAGAATCCGTCCTGCGCCGAGATCAGAGACGTTCTGACGGCCGCCGGGATGAACGTCTTAGTGGAGGTAAATCTGTGGAACCGTGTGTTTACTACGTCAGGCTAAAGAAGACAGAGTTAGCTGTTGGGTTAGCCCAAAGAAGTGTTAGCTGTTGTGTTAGCCAAAAGAAGAGTTAGCTAGCTAGCTGCCATGTTAGCCTAAAGAAGACAGAGTTAGCTGTTGGGTTAGCCCAAAGAAGAGTTAGCTGTTGTGTTAGCCCAAAGAAGAGTTAGCTGTTGTGTTAGCCCAAAGAAGAGTTAGTTAGCTAGCTGCTATGCTAGCCCAAAGAAGGGTTAGCTGCTATGTTAGCCCAAAGAAGAGTTAGCTAGCTAGCTGCTATGTTAGCCTAAAGAAGACAGAGTTAGCTAGCTGCCATGTTAGCCTAAAGAAGACAGATGTAGCTGCTTGAGGAGGATGGTGGTGATCATGATGATGATGATGATGTGTTTTCCAGAACAAAATGCATCCCAGAGAATGGAACAGAGACGTCCAATTCAGAGGTCGGGTCAGGGTTCAGTTGAAGCAGGCTGACGGTAGCCTCTGCCTGGACAAGTTCTCGTCCCGTAAGCACCACAAACTAAAACATGTTGTCACAAGGTTTTCAGAAATGTTGGAGGTGGTTTTAATTTCATAATATGACTCAGGAAAATGTTTGCATACCCAATAACATCATCTTCCCGTGATGTTCTCAGGTAAAGACGTGATGTTCTATGTGGCGGAGATGATCCCAAAACTAAAGACTCGGACGCAGAAGGGTGGAGGAGGCGACACCAGCTCTCAGCAGGGAGAGGGAGGGAAGAAAAGCAAGAAGAAGAAGAAATAGAAGAAATACAGTTCATTTATTTTTAAGCTTTTGTTTTAATTTTGAGATGGTCGTTCAACTGATCGTCGGACAGAATTAAACCCTGAACCTGTGTAAGGTTTGTCTTTAAAGGGTTTGTTGATCATTTAATTCAGCTGCAGGCGTCAGAGGTTCACTGAGTTCAGGGTTGTGAGAAGAACTGATAGAAGGTGTTTCTGTTTTATTCATCGTCCTCCTCGCCACATTTTGTTAAAGTAATTTAGTCTCTGTGAAGACGAATAAATGGTTTGTTTTCTCACATTTTGTTGTTTTTTGTTGGGGGGGGTGGGGTCAGCTAGCATTAGCTACCATAAAGTTGCTAAAATTCTTCACTGGTTTCCAGTTTTTGTTTGGTTCTTTCCTCCTCTGTACCAAGCCTTGTTGACTTTTTTACATGTTTACAGGTAATAGTGCTAACGATGTCTACATATTTTACTATGGTAATGGACCAGCACATGGTTATTGTTTGCCCAACAGATGGGTGTGACTTGACTGAAGGTCACTTAATTAAAAGACAACGAGCAAATCTGAGAAACTGGAATTTGTCAAATCAGTTTTCTGTCAATAAAAAAAAAACAAGTCAGTTAATCAACCAATCAGATGTCTTTGTTCGACCACTACCGGTAAGTTCTTTGGTCAATAAACTGAAACATCTGTGCTGAAAAACCAGTCTCCTCTGATTGGTCCTCAAAGTGAAACACAGCCCCGAGTGCAGGATGAGTCTTGAACATTACGGCAGGTTGGAGCAAACTGGAAACTCTTTCATTCTCTGGCAACTTTTAGTTGTTCCTCCTTAGTTGCGCCTTTGTATGAGCAATATGCCTCACATGGGGCACCACTTATTTGGTCACTGTAAGAACAAGTGTGACTGATTAATCATTAATATGATTTTTAACTATAATAATGAAAGTATTGATTTCCTAATAATTTCAGGGTGTCATCCTGGTAACAGGGACCCATAACCAAACGGCAAATTCAGTCTCAAAGTATATTCTCAACTATTTATCTGAGGTTTATTCTTTCTGTGTCGGGGCATTCTGGGTGTTATCAGATCAGGTTACAGTGACTGGAAGTAAAGGAATTTTAGTGGGTATTTCACTTAAATACCCAACACATGCTAACAAATGGCACAGGTACAAAGATGGTTGAGATGACCTTGTCCAACTGGGTTCTGCATTCTGTGTACCCTCTGATCAAGTACAGTCCAAATACCTGGATGAGTTCTAGCTATGCTGAATGACCATCCTCCAAAGTCCTTACTCAAGAATCAAACCAGAATTTCAACTCTGAATTACTGAGTATGTAGTTCTGGGGTTTGGTTACTTGGTACTGAGAACTCTGTTCTGTTTTTGAATGTAGCCGAGCAGCAAAGTCAGTGGTAAAGTCAACAATGTTTAATGTCTTCTGTGTTTGAGATAGAAAGAAGGGGACACCTATGCATCCAGTAGGCAAGGCAGTGAGGTCGAACAAATATAGACTGAGTCCAACAAGGAGTAACCCATGTGTATTCTTGTGATTTGCTTCTACTGACTCTGGTAGTTCAGTATTTAAGCTGCAACTTGTAAAAACAAGTCATTGTGAAATACCCAATCTGGCAGCTGGGAGCGCCACAGAGCTTACCGTTGTGTATCAAGACATTTTATTGACAATGACTCAAAAACATTCAGAGATTCAGAGATATTCACATGATGCAGTTTATTTGCAGGAATATAATCTACAAACAAAAAATGTTGTACTGTACTGTGTCCAAGCCGTTGCGTCTTGTTTTGGTTGTTTTGTCTCTGTTTTTTTAAGTGCCACTAAAATTTCGTTGTGGAAATACAATGACAATAAAAATCTTGAATCTTCCAGGTTTTGAGCTCAATGTTTAATACAGCTCTTCACTACTTGTCCTCTTCCACTCTTTTTTTTCTTTTTTACCAGCCTTTATATACAAAGCATGTGTATAGTAAACTTCAGGCATCAATCAAAACACCAGGTTTACCAAAATCTCTGTCTCCACTATTCACATAAGGCCATATCAGGTCAAAATATTACATCGATAATAAGGGCAGCAGTGGTGTTGTGGTTAATCCATTGGCCAACTGGTTCCTTTCTGTGTGTAGTCTGCATGTTCTCCCTGTGTCTGTGTGGGTTCTCTCCCGGTTCTCCAGCTTCCTCCCACCGTCCAAAGACATGCTGCTTAGGTTCATTGGTGATTCTGTCTCTCTGTGTTAGCCCTGTGATAGACTGGAGACCTGTCCAAGGTGGACCCCCCTCTAGACCAATGACAGCAGGGATAGAGTCCAGCTGCCCATGACCCTTAACAGGACAAGAGGTTACAGAAGATCAAGATGAAGAAGAAGACAGCGATATTTAGTAGTTACTCTGACATAACAGGAAAGAAGTCTACATTGCATCAGCCATCATGGAAACGGACTCTGCATCAGCGTTTGTTTCAGACTCATTCTGTGTCTTTGGCTGATTCTGTGTCCCTTGTCCTTGGATGCCTTTTGACATTTGTAAAACAAAAACACAGAGGAAGAGGACAAGAGTGATGCAGATGACCAAGCTTATGACCAATGACCAAAATTCTTCCTTCTGTCTAAGCTGACACTCCTGGAGCAGCCTGTCCACTGACGCCTCTACGTCTCTGAAGACCAGCACCAGATGACCACATTCACCATCATCAGTGATCCAGCCTTTCAGTCCCACTTTTACTCTACTTTGTTCATGTCCAAAGAAAGTCAGGAGGACTCTGTCATCTGAGACCTGGCAGTCAAACATTGGTGTTGAATTTGAGCTCAAGTATAAGACATCTGTGGCGTTGTCCTTTGCACAGTTGTCAATAGTGACTGAGCCGTGGTTGAAAGCCAACATGTAAATGTCATTTCCTTCACCTCCAACCAGGTAATCTCCACCAGTGGACACCAAGGTGTCGTTGCCGTCTGAACCTTTGAGAAGAGAACTTTCGTAACCAGACACCAAGATGTCTGAATATATGGTGCCGACCACCGTTTCCACGTCCTTCAACACGTCGCCCTCAGCATCAGCGTAGCGGCATTGTCCGGTCAGCAGGTTAACATAAACCCCTCTCCCCTTCTCATGATCACCCCGGTACAGGACCGTGTCTCTGCCGGGACCTCCGTCCACTAGATCAGCCCCTGGTCCAGGAATGAAGACGTCCCTTCCAGAGTTGCCCATCAGTGTGTCATTTCCGTCCTCGCCATACAGAGTGTCATCTCCTGTCCCACCAATTAGGATGTCATCTCCTCTTCCTCCAATCAGTGTGTCATCTCCTTCACCTCCGTCCATGGCGTCATCCTTCCACCCACCAATCAGAGCGTTGTCTTGATTATTGCCCATTATGTCATTGGACTGGGAGGGACAGCCTTGTACCGTATGGACCTTTGACAGATTTTTCTGAGAGCTGAAGTCCAAACGGCAGTCCACCTGGAACTGTCTCAGAGTCACTTTGAAAGCTTCAATCTGAAAGAAAGGAACATCATCAGCCGACTTTACAGCTTTCAGTTTAAAACGTACCCCGTCAGAGCTCTGAAACTCTAGGTGCTGATGTTGGTCGTCTTTTTTGTAGTCAAGCAGATCAAATCTTATTTCTTCCTCTTTTGTCAGGATCATTACTCTCAGATCATTTGATGACGAGTCCAGTTTAACTTGACCTCCATGAAGGAAATCCATGTCAACCAGCACAGTATCAATGTTCTGATCTACAGCAAAGTTATCGATAATTAGCTTGTTTCCATAACCGTGTTTGATTATGTAAGTGTCTTTTCCTTCACCTCCAGACATCACTGCGCCCCCGGTGTATGGATCCAGGACATTGTCATTGTTGTTCCCAACCATGATGTCAAAACCTGAGGATCCATACATGTCTTTCACTGAATCAGCATCATTCATCATCATCACTTTCCCTTTGACGCCACAGAACGGTACTTCCCTTGAGTCTTTGGTTCTGTAGCGGTAACACCTTTGCCTTTCTTTGACACTCTTCTGTACATGTTCTTCTAGTAGTTGAGGTTCCTGGTTTCTGTAATCAACAGTCAACGGTAGCATTAAAGACTGACCACAGCTGCTGGTGTTGGACGCCAGTCCAGCTGTTATTCCATCGCTGGTCTTAATCTGCAGATGCTGATAATCCTTTGATTGAAACCAGTTCTGTAAAATAACATCTCTTCTGCCATTGACCATCACAACGATGTTCGACCCTTCACAAATACAGCTTATATATCGATATCGTTGTTTCAGGAAGAGAACGTCCAAGGCTCGATCTGGTGATTTGTTGTTGATGGTTTTTACTCCTTGGCCTGGAGTGATAATGATCTGGTCCTCTCCTTCTCTACCCTCAATGAAATCATCTCCACTTCCTGGGACGATGACGTTGCGCTCTTTGTTTCCCTTGATGACATCATCAAACTGCGACCCACGGATCTCTGTCACGCCGTCTAACGCCTCGTCCTCCTGGAGGTCGACCACCAGACGAGACGGAGAGCTGCTGTAGTCAATCTTGTGACTTTGTATACATGTGTTGATCATGTGCCTTGAGTTGCAGTCAGACGTCTTATCAGAGATTGTGAAGGTGATCAGATCCTTTGTGACAACAAGCAAATGTTTATCTGCTGATGATCTGAACCAGTTCATCAAAATCACATGGATACTGTCACTTAGTGCTATTAGATGAACATCATCATCTGTGACCCTGACTGTGAATGCATGAAGATTAGCTTCTATTATGACCATGTCTGTTTTATTATCTGTGGAGTAATTATTAATCCACACTTCAGACTGATGTCTGCTTTTAACCACGTATACGTCCTCTCCTTCACCACCCTCTAAGTGATCCCGCCCTCCTCCTCCATCTATCAGATTGTTCTCTCCATTTCCAATGAGTACGTCATCATACTGAGATCCATAGATGTTTGTGACTGTACGTAGAAGTGGCTTTGATGCGTCCACAGTTTGACCACGATGCTTCATCATCTTGTTAATTCCTCTGGCTACCAGCTGAACAGAAGACACCACCGTGGAGGAAACCTCAAACAAGACTCCGTCTCCTGACATCAGGTTCATATGACGGTACAGTTCACCCTCAAACCAGTTCAGTATTCTTACAGTATGAGTGTCCTCATATCTAAACACAACATCAGCTCCAGATTTAGACACAGAAATGTGACTGTAGTCGACACTGAAGTGAAGCGTGTCCAGTGCTTTGGAGGGATCGTAGTTGTTGATGATGGTTTTTCCTCCGTTCTCAGGAATGATGTAAGTGTCTCTTCCACCAGAACCTTCAACATGACTTTTCTGTGGGCCGAGGAAGAATACGTCATCTCCCGGTTCCCCGTAAAGGGTGTAGTAGTAATCCAACATGACTTCCATCATTTGTTCGTCCTCTTCTTTCTGAGCTGCAAAAAATCGATTAGACTCTCTGTTTCCCTTGTATATCCCATATCTTGAATTTAATATATTTTTATAACCTGACACCACATCAACAGAACCAGCTGGTATGAACAGGAGAACTTTCTTCTGCAGTGTCTTGTACTCTAGTTGATGTGACTCTCCCAAACCAAGAATGATGTCTTTGCTTCCTTGTGCATCAACTTCCCAGCACTTGGAGTTCAGTTTTTCATCACCAGAAACAAAGTAGTCCATGCAGAACTGAGACGGACCCTGGTCAGCAAGGCAGAAGTGAATACCTCCTCCGTTCCAAGAGGAGGCACCACCTCTAAAATCAATGGCAGTCGTTCCATCTTGTTCCTTTGTAACTGTGTAATATTTGTGATAGTCTGAGATCTGTTCAACGTATCTTCGTCCCTCCTCAATTTCGTCATAACGCCAGTCGTAAAAAAAGCTCGCCACGTGAATTGCAAAATGGAGGATCCCTTTACCAAAGCCTTTAATTACAGCAAACAGTTTGTCAAGAACTGTAGCGTCCTTTGGGAGACTGTTCAGTTCATTCTGGATGTCTGTATAAATGTCATCAATGACCATCCGGACAACTGAGAGAGCCACATTTATAGGCGCTATGAAAGGTGCCAGTTCAGGCTCAGCAAGTTCAAGAACATCTAACTCAACCATTATGCCATCTAAGCCAGCATCGATATATCCCAGTGTGTCACCTCTCTCTAAATCTTGTTCTAAATTGTACAAACCGAATCCTATTCCCACTATCGGTATAGCCGTCATGAAGCGCTTCATTGCAGTACTTCTCATGACTCGTGCAGCAGCTCTGCCGATTCTCGTCTCTGAGGACAGAGCTTGTCGAGCAACAGCAGCTGATATCATAGGAGTCACTCCATGAACCGACTGCAAAGTCCCCATCACACCGTCTTTGATGTCTCCATGTTCAAAGGCATTAACAGCTCCCTTCACTCCCAGCATGAGTCCCACCGCTCCAACTGCTGTTCCACTGTGTTCTACAAACTTGTTGACTTGGTGGGAGGACGCTGAGCTGTGCATCTCCATGTCATGAACTGCTGTGTCAATGTTCCTCAACATCTTTTCATTGTAGTGTTGACTCTCTGCAGACAGTGGAGCCCTAAACTCAACAGACTTGGCTTCAGCTTCCTTGGACACAAGCTGACATACGAATTCTCCGTTTTCTATTCTGGGGGTTCCCTCCTGAATGTGAAGTCCTGCCACATTTTCACCATATTTTGCTTTGAGCTGATCGTGGATCTCGTTAGAAACTGATGCAGATGCCCTGGAGTAGTAGGATTCAAGTTTGAAGGTATTTTCTAGTTCTGAGGCTGAAATCAAGTCTCTGGTTTTTATGTCGCCGTCCTTGTGGCCTCCCAGTTCTCCAGACGATGTTACAGTGTTGTGAAAATTCTCAACTTGTTCTTTGAACAGAGTCTCATCTGTTTTTTCATTGTCATTATTACTTGGTTTGTCTTCATATACTTTGTATTGTTCTGCTAATTCAGTGAATTGATCCACTACATTACCACCACCAACAGTTTCCTTCCAGGCTGTGAATATGTTAGACTCACGTTTTAAGAGCTCTAATATTTTATCGTTGTTGTTCAACTTGCTGGAACCTTCTGGTGTTGTTGAGCCACTGAATCCCCGTCTGTTTGGGTCAATCCAGGTTCCTCCTTGTGCCATTGGATGCTCTCCAAATAAAAAGCGTTGTCCTTTCTCACGGATATTATTGTCATAACTTTGAATCATATCCAGAGCCATAAGAATCAGAGGAAATGTGCGGAAGTTTCTTGCAGATTCAGAAATAACTGATGCAGTGAAATATGTCGTGCACCAGGCTTCAGCGGAGAGTGATGTTGATCTGGTAGATGGATGCTCTCCAAGAAACATCTCTCTCACATACTGAGCATAGATGCTTTTTCCATTCTTTTTACTTTTCAGAATGTTTCCTCGTATATCTGTATATTTTTCTTTGTTGATCTGATCAGTGATACATTTCTTCACTTGTTCATCGTTGTCCATGTTTTTTCTTTTTCCAACTGGATACACATACAGATTTGTAGGATTAACCTCATATATCCAGTCATTGACCATCAGGTATGTTAACTTATCTTCCCCATCCTTAGCATAGTGTCGAATGATATTCCTGATATCTTTTCCTGATTTAATTTCATAACAATCATTGAGGATGTTGGTTAGTGTGTTTTGATCGTCTATCCAGTTTATTTTCTCACCTTCTTTCTTTCCAATCAAAAACTCATTTGGGTTAGTGAACTTGACTTTCTCTGGCTGTGGTTGGTCTGAGTGAAACAGTCCCCAAGCCAGAGCTTCATGTTGATCAATTCTGTTAATGACATTTTGGTCAACATTGCTAAAAATGTTCGGATCAATAAATCTCCTTGGTTCATCTGGCCAGCTGTCTCTGTATGTTGGAACATTATTGCTTGGTCTATTTATCTGGTTACCCTGGTTGTTGTGTTTTTTACCCAGAAAGTTTCTTTCATTGGTAAAAACTGCTTCTCCTTTACTGCCGGGTTCATTTCTAGTAACCACGTCTCCGTTCCTGTCAAAGATGGCCACCACTTTGTTGCTGTCGTCTTTATGTCGCCATCGTGACCCATCTGGGGTGATTTCTTTGGTGATTTTCTCTCCCGTGTGCCTGACCTGGACCACAGCGCTCCTCAGGTGCAGCTCTGTCTCGATGCCGGCCGTCTCATGGATCTCCCTCACCAAGGTTTGGACAAACTGTTTGTCTGATCCCACCTCACAGCCCACTATGCTCGTTGTTTTGATTTTGTTGCCGACCCTGGAGGTCCTTTCAATGATTCTGGACAGGTCTTCTGGTTTGTACCCTGATAGTCTCATCTCTCCTGAGTTGTCTTTTGCCCCATGGCCTACCAGGACCAGTCTACTGTCCTCTGACAGAGGTACAGGGTCACCATGAATCAGTTTAGGTCTTTGGTTTTCATCTAAAGCATAGACAGAACTAACTGTTGGATGCTTATCATAAAGATATTCTGCTGCCTTTCTGACCACTGGATCATCTTCTAAAATGAGGATCTGCTGGTGGTCGTACTGTGTGGTGTGATCAACAGGTCTTTGTGGAATTTGGTATCTAGAAACTGAGTCAGGTTGATCCATCACCTGGTAAATCTGTTGATGCTCCTGGCTGGTTTCTAAGACTGATTGGAGCCCATGGGCCATAAAAACCCGGATGAAGCTGTGCTGGAATTCGGTGGTTGTGTTTCCATCAAGGGAGAAAACTGGTGCTGCTCTGATCGAGGGCCTCAGTATCAGCGCCGCAAGTGATGAGCCAGAAAGACCAGACACAGTTTGTCCATGGTCTGAAATACTTCCAAATATTTTCACTACAGTGGAGCTGTCTGCTTCTGGTACACAGGAGTCATTGTACAGACATGCTTTGCTGACTATCACTGAGTAATGTGGATCCAGGCTGTATTCCTGCTGGACTCGGTCCTTCGTTGACTTTTCTTCGTCAGTCATGACCAGAAGTTTCTGGCTGTAGCTGTGAGAGATCTCTGAAGCACCAATCAGCCAAACGTCTGTCTTTTGTTGATCAATATCTGCTAAGAAGTTGTCAAGATACTGAAATAAAAATAAGAGAAAAACACTTCAGATCATCGTATGATCTCCTGAAGGTAGAATATAATATATATCACAGATAGGTAAGAGGAGATTAAAGTCACAGTCGTCCCAAAAAAGTTTCTTTCATCAAAAAAATCTGAGAAAATGTTTGAACTGTGTTTTAATTTCCAACAAACCTGCTCCATATGAACGACACATGCTGGGAAACTGTCACAGTCTTTCAGAGCATCCTGCCAGCTCATTGGGTTTTGGTCTGTGTCCAACCTGAAATAAGGGAAAATAGTAAATTCACTCATTGTAAGAGAAGATGGATTTGATTTTATCCCTGATAGAAATGATATCAGTCTGAACTGGACCAAGAGTTTAGAGAAACACCACAAAGGTTCTAGTAACAATAGAACCAGGCCCACTCTCCATCTGGACATGTGGAGAACCAAAGAACCCAAAGTGTTACACACTGTTCCACAAAAATGAATTATATTTACATCTGTTATGTATATTTCTGTAATTTTATTGGGTCGACATTGAGTGCGTTTACATGGTCTTTAGTATCCCAATTTTGATCAGATTTTTGAAGTATCCTGTTTTTGTGTCTGTCCGTGTAAACACCATATCCTGAGCCATATACCTGGAGTACTCCGATAGAAGCTGTGATACTGGAGCATGTATACACCTTATCCTGATCTCTGACGGCTGCCCACTGTCTATACAGGCACGAGTGACGCAAAGTGACGCACTAGAAATACAAACAACATGGTGGCAACAAGAACTTCTCACTTTAGGAGCGATGCAGAGACTGAATTATGCCTTAAAGTAATAAAAGAACTAAACGTAACGACGTGTTGGCAGAGAACACTGGAAAAGCTACGTGACGCTGGTTTTCCACCGCGTAATCTGCTGTAAACAAAAGACGTAAAAGACATAACACACGCATGCGCAGATAGGATGCAGTGATCAGAAAATGTGTTTCTGGTATTTATCATGTATACAGGGATATGAATAACCAGGTTTCTCTGTGTTCCATGTAAACACCATATCCTGGAGATGATCAAAGCCAGAATACTAAAGACCATGTAAAAACAGTCAATGAGAGGAGACTCTATGAATTGATCTAAGTGAGTTTCTTTCTTTAGTAATGACCAGATTAGAGGTCACTGAAGGTGGAAAATACACGACCCACCACAGAATATGAGACTCTCCAGAGTTTGAATCAACACATTTTCACCAGATCTGAACCGAAACACTGTGAATGTGACAGAAATAGCTTCTTACCTTCCAGTGGCTCTTTGAACTCTGGCCCCATGTGTGGACGGATCCCTGACATGAAGTAGACGCCTCATTAGACACCTCATTTATCAGTCAATACACTAAAACAAGTCCTAGAGGGTCTCAGGTTCTGTTTGATCTGGGTTCTCTCTGTCTGCTTTAATGTCTAGATGTGAAGATCTGTTGATGTGTTGAGTCATTTTTATAGATTCAGAATAAATCTGAAGAGTCTCTTCTTTCATTCGTGGTGTTCAGTGTAACTTTAAAAGGATAAAGATGAGGTGAGACATCAGGAAGGCTGAGAGGAAACGTCTGCAGATTTCACCACAAACGTTCACTTTGACCCAAAGAGGAACTGACTGGAGGTCAAAGGTCACTGTGACCTCACACTACATGTCTGTGGTCGTAGCTGAACAAATCAAATTATAATTTTATCAAAATGTCTCACCAGCCAACGAATGAGATGATGAAGAGATTCCCATTAATGTAAATGAGTCTCATAACGAGCTGCTGTTTAAATGTCTACAACTGGAGGTTTATTCTATAAATTATAATTTAATAGGGATAACAATCATTCTGTACTATTGATCACATTTACAAAATGAACTCACCTGTGCTGTGATTGGTCCTGAAGCCTTTCATGAAACATGTGTTGAGAGAGTCCTCTGAGGCGATGCAGTGCAGTGATGTCAGCGTCAAGCTCCTCCCACTCATCCTCCCTCACCTCTGAAAGAGTCAAACAGGTGTTAGACCATCACTCACAGTTAATGCAGCAGCAGGTGGAGCAGCAGCAGGTGGAGCAGCAGCAGGTGGAGCAGCAGCAGGTGGAGCAGCAGCAGCAGCAGCAGCAGCAGGTGGAGCAGCAGCAGGTGGAGCAGCAGCAGCAGCAGCAAGTGGAGCAGCAGCAGCAGCAGGTGGAGCAGCAGCAGGTGGAGCAGCAGCAGAAGCAGCAGCAGCAGGTGGAGCAGCAGCAGAAGCAGCAGCAGCAGGTGGAGCAGCAGCAGCAGCAGGTGGAGCAGCAGCAGGTGGAGCAGCAGCAGGTGGAGCAGCAGCAGCAGCAGCAGCAGCAGGTGGAGCAGCAGCAGCAGCAGCAGGTGGAGCAGCAGCAGCAGCAGCAGCAGCAGGTGGAGCAGCAGCAGCAGCAGCAAGTGGAGCAGCCGCAGCAGCAGGTGGAGCAGCAGCAGGTGGAGCAGCAGCAGAAGCAGCAGCAGCAGGTGGAGGAGCAGCAGCAGCAGGTGGAGCAGCAGCAGCAGCAGGTGGAGCAGCAGCAGCAGCAGCAGGAGGAGCAGCAGCAGGTGGAGCAGCCACTAGAGGAAGCTCTTGGTCTTTGAACCAGATGCAGAGACACAGACTAGTTGTGTCCTCTCCAGCTGAGTCCTCCACAAAGACACAGGAGAGTCTGGACTTCTTACCAAACGGTTCAGTGAGGCAGAGGAGGATGAGGAGGAAGAAGAGCTTCAGAGTCCTGATGCTCATCATGCTGAAAGATGAGAAACAAACATGACTGTTAATGGGTGAAGTGATGCTCTGAGACATTTCTGTTGAATCTGGTCTCGTCTGTCAACCAGCCACGTTTGGTCAAAGACTATTTGTCCATTGGTCTGAGCTGTAAATGTCATTAATGTACACTGTTATAAACAACATGGCCAAAAACCTGGATCCAACTAATCAAACAGGTATCCACCTCCTACTGGATAATTACTGCATGGGTGATTATGTTTGATTATTTAACTCCAACTGATGCAATGAGTAGCTTCTCATTTCTTCAACAACCATGTCTAAAGACACCTGATCCTGTGGTGGTCTGTTTGAGAAGGGTCAAATCATTGGCATCAAGCAGAGAAAACATCTAAGGAGATTGTAGAAACTACTAAAACTGGGTTAAGAACTGTCCAAGGCATTATTAGAAACTGGAAGGAGAGTGGAGAAGCATCAGGGTAAGAAGAGAGGCAGATGAAGTGATGCAGCCATCATGCCTAGTGTCTACTGTACAAGCCTGTGCTATGAGGCAGTGCTATGATCTGGGTCTAGGTTCATTAGCTGACTACCTGAATATACTGAATGAGCAGCTTATTCCATCAATGGATCATATTCCAAGATGACAATGTCAGGATTCATGGGGCTCAGATTGTCAAAGAGTGGTTCAGGGAGCATGAGATGGATTGTTCCACCACAGAGTCCAGACCTTAACCCCATTGAGAATCTTTGGGATGAGCTGGAGAAGCTTTGAGCAGTGATCAGACTCTCCATCATCAATACAATGAATGAAACACTGGATGGAGACAAATCTGGAGACATTGGAGAAGATTAGAGACACAATGAGACAGAGAATGAGCTGGAGTCACAGATGGAGGAGGTCCATCCTGGTGTTAGAGGGAGGGACCTTTTTTGGTGGAGACTTATTTTTTTACCAGACTGTATATTTTAAGGCAGCAGGTAGAAAAACCTTTAAAGTTATAACTAATGATACAACAACTTGATAATCTGGGTTAAAACAACTGATTAGATCATGGTTGTCATTTTAAATTGAGAGAATGAATGTTCCACTAATGTCATTTACAGTTTATCTAAACTTCATCTTGTTTCTTCCAAACATTTATTTTAAAATGAACAGGTCCATGTGCACTAGCTGAACACTGGTCAGGTTTTATCTTCATATGACCATGGTATTCCAGATTAAAGCAGTACATGATGCCTGTTAGCATTACAGACCCATGAAGCACGGTGGTCTCTAAGGAAGGAGGTGATGATGTAAAACTTAACGACTCAGTGTTTAGATTAAAGTCAAGATCTGGTTTTAAATTTAAACAGTTGTTTCTGAGTAGCTTCATTTCTACAACATCTACACCTGCAGCCAGTTTAGAACCGTTTAACTTAGTGAGTATGAGAGGAACACAGAGCAGCAGAGGAAACATGCAGACATTACCCAGAGCCTTCTGACTGTGAGCTATCAGAGCTAACAAACACAAACACCTTCATACTTTTGTGAACACGTGATTTTTCCAGCTGTGGACGTAGACGTGAGTTTCACTCGGTCTGTAACAACGTTCACCTCCGTTCAGGGAAAAAATGACAAACGTTTTGTGACAGTTATCAGCTGACTTCCAGCATAGATGATGGAGCAGCTGAAAGAGAAGCTGTCTCTGGTACAGAAGCTCAGACAGCTGAGTTATTTCCTACTATATACAGTCAGTGGTTATTCAAATAAGCAGAACAGATCCTGGAGGAAAACATATGACGGCTGAGGATGGATGGTCAGTGAGAGATGCTACTGAACAAGAACAGATAAATAAAAATATGTGAACTGTTTATTTATTTTGTCTATGAACACGTTCACTTCAATCTGTGCAAACTGAACTTTAAACTAGTTCTTGTTCAGTGTGAACTAAACACACCTCTGCTGTTAAGAGCAGCCAGAGGAAACATGCAGACATTACCCAGAGCCTTCTGACTGTGAGCTATCAGAGATAACCACCTCTGCTGTTAACCAGAGTAACGATTAAAAACTGAGCTTTCTGATTGTTTAGTTACCTGAGGTCAAAAAGAAAACATTAAAGCTGCCGTTCATGTTTCTGGAGGAAATTTAAATCCCATTTGTATAAGTTTACAGCCAACAACGTTTCCTGTCAGGAGGAACGTTTAGAACATCAATCAAATCTGTTTCTGTTAATCTGAACATAACAGAACATGTAGAATCAACCAAGTCTGTGACTCACCCATCAACTGAAGCCACGTCTGCTCAGTCTGGAGGACAGTGATCCAGTGATCCAGTGATAGTACCGTACAATGAGGACGTGATTCAGAAAGTGAAAGTATGAAGTGAAGCAAACAGAGAGCAGTTCTTCTTCTCAGGATACAGCTCATTTCCTTTCTCAGAAGAAGGAATAGAAGGAAACTCATGTTTGTGTGTTTCTTAAAAAGCTTTTGGCCTTTTTCAGATTCAGTCATCACGTGTTAACCCACTCATGCTCCTCTTCTCTGAGGTCGGGTCGTGGTGTAAAGATCTCCAGATGTTCCTCTCCTCAGCAACACGTTCCAGTTCTTCCTGAGGAATCCCGAGGCGTTCTAGACCACATATGTAATCCCTGGGGTCTCCTCCTCCTGGATGGCCGTGCTCGGTAAAACCTCCAAAGGGGGGCACCCAGGGGGCATCTGAACAAGATACCCGAGCCTCCTCACCGAGCTCAGATACTCATCCTGCTCCTACGTACGTCTGATCTCATGAAAACCTGTTTGAGTCACATTCAAGTCTTTTGGGTTTTTGTTACTTTCACACAACATAAATTAATTAATTTAATGCTGTTGAACTGGTACCGTGTTGAGGTGGTTACACTGATGCTCCCAGCTACCAGAAGGTTCTGGGTTCTAATCCATTGTCTGGTTCCTTTCTGTGTGTAGTCTGCATGTTCTCCCTGTGTCTGTGTGGGTTCTCTCCAGGTTCTCCAGCTTCCTCCCACCATCCAAAGACATGCTGGTTAGGTCTAAGGACCCCCCCCCCCCCCCTCTAGACCAATGACAGCTGGGACAGGCTCCAGTAGACCCATGACCCATGACCCTTGACAGGAACGAGCAGTTTCAGAATGAATCCTGTTCAACTTCTGTGACTTATCAATAGTTCTTTAAATGCAGAAGATGTTCCCCTTCGTTGTTTAGTAACATCCTGTTTAACACAGATAACATAAAGTCTATTTGTGGAACATCTAGACTTTCTTCCTCTTTCTCAGACCCATGAACAGTAATCCTAAAAGTAACTGACTGCAGCACCACCCTGCATGGTTCCTGCATCCATCAGCTCTGGGTCAGCTTCCCTTTTTATTCTCATATTGTTGCTGCTCTCTTAATATCTGACGTTATCTCCATGAGTCGTTTCTTTTTAGCACGAAACTGCTGAAGATCCAGACTGAGAAGGAGCAGGGTTCATTCCACGGCTATGGATTCATGACTGGTTGACTGGAGGCGCGTCTGT
This sequence comes from Planiliza haematocheilus, assembly GCA_005024645.1. Classification (NCBI taxonomy): domain Eukaryota; kingdom Metazoa; phylum Chordata; class Actinopteri; order Mugiliformes; family Mugilidae; genus Planiliza; species Planiliza haematocheilus. The sequence continues at coordinate 5,841 of SRSE01000356.1, read as the reverse complement.
GTGAGACCGTAAACGGTCAGACGTACAGACGTACATCCAGGAGGTCACTGATGTGCAGAGCTGCTTTAGAGGTTAAATGTCCTAACAGAGTAACAGAGACTGGACTACTGCTCAATGACGGGCGGTGGAGAGGAAATGGATCCAGCTACTAAAAACCATGGAGCCGACGGGACTAAATGAAAAGTACTGAGGGAATACATTTAAACAGCATTCACTAGAAATACCAACCTCCCTTGTCTCCCAGAATCCTTTCTACCCTACAGGTCTCGATCGGGACCCCCCACCCTTTCTCTCTTTGTCAGATGTTCCTCTCTGTGTGATACATGACCGTTCATGTATTTACCGTGTGAATTTTTATTGACTGTTTTATGACTTATTTTAAATAATTTGGTGTGTTTGTTGTTAACATTTAAACTTTTATCTTGCATGCTCAGTTTTATTGCACCTAACCCAATGAGTGTATTTATTATTTATTCCCATAAGAGCACAGAGAGGATTATCTTTTATTTTGGGATGGACTCACGGAGAGGAAAGCTCGCTGCAACAGCCCTGCTGTTTTTAGAACCATTAATAACTTTTTATTATTATTATTTATTCATTTTATGAATTTTATTTATGTTTGTTCTTATTATTTTATGGTTTTATACGTGACAGTGTAGATCGTATGTGTTTGTTTTTGTACATAAACAGGGAGAGAGATCCTGGGGGACATGTTGTTAAAATGAAGCTCCTGCGTCCACGCTTGAGCAGAAACGACCCGGTCTTCTTTGTTAACTATGATCTTCTGCAGTAATTTATTTTTTTATATGAATCTTTTTATTAATTTTTTTTAATTTAATTTAATTTTTAACCAAAACTGGTTCATTTAAAGCAGCAAAAAGAAGGTATGTTATACATTTTACTCTCATCCTGAGCACTGTGTCTTGTCTTGTGAACTTGTGAATTGCAAAAATTACATTGAAGATTAACTGCAATTTTTTCCAATAAAAGTAACTGCTATTCTTAGGGTTCACATAGATTTAGTAAGAGTTGTGGACATAACACAACACTGAGAGCTAGAACTAAACAGAAACTGCATTTCCTTTACGCATTAAAAGCATTTTCATAATGTTCTTCTTTACACTAAAACAAAAGGAATCATTTGGAGTTGTTGTTATTTATAGGTTCATATGCTATCGTGTTATTGGTCTGGCCCCCTTGACATAGGCTGTGTGTGGCCCCCAAACTAAAGTTTATCATGCTTGATTTACAGGAACCTATGAGGACCGACTCCACCTTCTGCTGCTGTCACTGAAACAGTGAAAGTGACAAGCACATGAATGAGTGAGTAATCAGGCCTGTGTGGTCTGGTAGATCAGATAGAGTCTGGGTTATAAATATTATCCTGTAAGTTTCTGTGTTGTTAATAAACAGGTTAGCTAATGCTAAGTCCATCTCGGTCTCATAGTGCAGGTGGGACTGGACTTTTACTTGGCACCAAGAGAATCTGTATTAACTTTCTATCTCTCCTCTGTTCCACAAATGAAATGTTGTACACAGATTCTAAATTCATTCAGGTGTTTGAGTATTGAAAACCTTGTTTAATGACTTGATTATTATTCCTAAATATGCTCAGCATGAGACATTAACAGAAAAGAAGAGTGTCCTGAACCATCTAATGATGCTCCTCCAGCAGGGTTCCCTTCACGGTTAGATGCTGTCCATTAGACATGGCTCTCAGTCCAGGTGTCCTCAGATCACTCGGTCCCTGCTTCCCTCTCCCATTGTCCTTTAATGTATAACGTGTTGTTGTTGCTGGTATAAAGCAGTGTTCAGCCTGGAGATGACAGCGTTAATAACACGATGGAACTCAACCACTGATAAATATGCTCAGACACCTCAGTTGGTAGATTATTTTGACGGCGCTTATTCTTGAGCTCCAGCCCAGGAAATGAACCAAAATCCCCCTATGTCGGTCTGCTGTTATCTATTAGGATAATGGCTCATGATTTGCCCAAAGCCCAGGTAGACCAGGACGTCATCAGTGAACATCGCCACCTTGTGTTCGTCTCCCGCAACAACAATAGATGACGTTAGTTTGTTAAAAGGAGGGTTTGCTCACAGCCCTGTTCCAGAGTTGATACCTTGATACAGGCTGAATTACTGTGATAAGACTTTCTCTGCATCTAAACTTACTTTGACTGACTGGCTTTGTCTTTTTGTATTTGGTCTAGAATATGCAGAGTTGTTCTTCTTCTATTATCAGTTTGTCTGCGGTGAATAAAGCCAGTCTGGCATCTGGTTCTTCTTTAACCGTTCTCTTGTAGAACCACTTGTGTTCTTGGTTCTCCTTGTCTTGCTGCATGACCCAGTTTCTCTTCACATTCAGCTCATGGACAGATGTCCTGACATTTTCTTTTAGAGTTCATTGGTCCATCAATGAGGACAAGGCGTCCTGGTCCAGATGCAGCAGAACAGGCCCAAACCAGGACATTAGCTTCACCCCCATGTTTGATGGAGGGATGAGGTTCTGATGCTTCATCTCATTTAAACCAAACTATTCTACTTTGGTCTCATCTGTCCACTAAACATTGTCCCAGTAGTCTTCTGTCTTGTCCACATGATGTTTAGAAATGTTCTTCTTGGAGAGCAGTGTCTTTGTCCATCACACCATGGTTGTTCAGTGGATTCATCAACATTAGCATCAGCCAATGAGAGAGAGGCCTTTAGCTGCTTAGAAGTTCCCCTGGGTTCCTCTGGTTCCTCTCAGACTATCATGGAGTGATCTTTGTTGGTGGACCACTCCTGTCGTCTTCAATCTGTCTGACTGTGGATTATTTGTGGCTTCCAAACTCTTTAGAGATGCTTCTGGAACCTTTTCCAGCCTGATGAGCAACAACAACTCTTTCTCTGAGCTCTGAGACAAAGCTCCTTTGTCCACAAACATCAGACTGAGACAAATGAAACTAAACCAGGACCTGAACCATACCTGAGTCTCATGTCTCCTCTCTGATATGTAATATTGGCTCATTTAGTCTAACAGTTCTGTTGTGTGTGTGTGGTTCAGTTCTCTTTGTTGACTTTCAGGACTTGAGTGATAATAGAAAATTCTGTAGGAAGCAAAAACTATTAGCAGCTCAGTGTCTCATCAGATCAGTGGATCTGTGCAACAACAGCTCTGACTTCCTTCAAACCAGTGAAAGCTGCTGTCTGTTCAGCTCCCTCATGGTGCAGGTATTATTCCTGTGGCATCAAGGCCACTTAACATCTTTTCTGGGACATGTTGGGAGTATCTGACTCCCCCTCTCTAACCTCCTACAGCCTCTAGCAGCAGCGTCCTGATAATCCTGTTGTTAGGGTGCCCTCTAGTGACGGGGGCGGGTACAACAACATGTCGACCTGGGCCCGTGTTCCTTAAGATTCTTATCAGAGTTGCTCCTAGTGAAGAAACTCTAAGAACATTCCTAGAATCATGATTTATTTTCTTCACTTATTTAAGTTTGTGTGTTTATATATCAGAGAGTAAAGCTACCAGACTCATATTCCCTGTATGTGCACACACTTGGTCATTAAAGCTGATTGTCATACTGGCCGACATGTAATACAGAGCCCCGCTGTAAACTTAGGTTAGGCTACTGTGATTTTGTTTTTCTTATGGGATTAGTTTAAAATGTATTATATAGTATCGTTCACTGTGTGGCCAAGGGGCTTGTGCAATATTTAAGTTATTTCCTGTTTATTTGTATCAGAATCAGAAAAGACTTTATTGCCAAGCATGTTTGTACATAAATATGAACAGCAGCCGAGGCCAACGTTTCCCTGCAGGGACAATCACGTATTTCAAAGTGATTCACAGACTATCTAGATAATATTTATCCATAAATAAAACTCTTCCTTTTCCTGAGTTACCCTCTCATGCTGCAGTTCACGGTCTGTCCATGCGATGTCGCTGCTGTGCCGAGTCTGCGCGCTGCTGAAATGCCCGGATGTTATTGTAGCTAGCTCTCTTTAGCAAATCGGCTAGCCGCTGCGACGCCGCTGCCTTCTGCCGCTCCGGTCTGCCGCATCGGGGACTTTCGACCCTTTTGACTCCCCCGGCCAATATAACCCGGTTTTTAACGTCGGTAACTCAACATTAGTGATTTATCATGATAGAAGTTGACTGAACTGCTCGTTGATTTGACGTCTTATCGTTGATTTTCCAACCGGTTTGGCGGGACTAGATCGGGGTTAACAATACGACGAGCTAAAGGCTAAAGCAGCTAGCGCTGAGACACACAGGCCAGTTTGTTTTTTCAGGTAGCTAACACAGCTAGCTTAGCGAGCTACCGCGGCTGTCATGGAAGACAAATCTTTTACTAAAGAACTAGACCAATGGATCGAACAGCTAAATGAGTGTAAGCAGCTATCGGAAAACCAAGTCAGGACACTCTGCGAGAAGGTGAGTTGCTCATATTATTATTTTTATTCTGACTCGAATCGGCCTCGTTTTCCGTGTGGCCTTGGCTTCGAATGCGGCTCCGGCTAATTTCTGGAATGAGGGTAACGACAAGGCGGCTAATTTCGCCCCCGTTTTCGACCAGTCATCTCGAGGATTGCAGATGATTCGCAGATAAAATACACATTTAGAGTAGTTATTTAGTGACTGTTTTCTTTGTTCGAGCCTTTAAATAAACTCTAAATCCGAACGGTTGTCTTAAAACCGTCGATTAAAGACGCGGAGGCCGAAAATTCGCATCTTTTACACCGCGGCCAGTAGATAGACGCAGCCCACTTTATTGCCCATTTATTAACCCGCATCTTGCGCACAGACCAGGACTTAGCCGGTGTCTGTGGTGGGTTTTAATGGTCTTTTTCTGTATTTGTGGCTCACTCCCGTGGATCTGTGTTCTGATTTGCACCGCGCCCTGTCTTTATCGATCAGATATGATTGCATAAACCTGCCGAGGCTTCCAGGCTTTAGACGGGTTTGCTGCACCATTTAAAAACATCTGGTTCGGTGGCTTTTTAATTTATTACTGCATCATCCACCGCAGATACGATCAAAATCCACATTATAACATGAGACTGGAGGCTGTGTCATGTCCTGGAGGCTGAGAGACTGAAGCAGGGTTTGTTCAGTAATGTAAAGCAGCAGACCTGCAAACAAAATGAATTAAATTAAATATGTGACATGATGATTAATGAGCTCAAAGTCTTAAAGCAGATATATTAAAACATGAACAGGAGATGGTCAACATTTGATCATTGTTTCAGTGTTATAGCAATAAATCAAGTTTCCCTCAAACCTTTAATGTGTTTTTAGAACATGTTTACACAGTGAAATTAATTTATAATTACTGTGCTTTTATGGACTATATTTATCTCGTGTGTATTTTATATTTAAACATATTAAAGCAGAAGTTGAGTATGATTCATTGTGTTTGAAGTAATCGCCTCATGTTTATAGGAAGTCTAATTAAATCTATTTCTGGAATTATTACCTAAATATAATTTAAAAAAAAGCTTGTTCAGTTCAGAGTTTGTTCAGTGAAATGAATCTAATTTTAATTGTAGTTTGTTTTCGCTGATAACAGTGAAGTTTAAATGAACAGTTCTTAATTCCTGCTCTGGTGATTGGTTCCTTTGCTTTGTGTTCTCCATCGTTTACCTGTAGAAAGGAGAACACGGCTTGATCACCGTAGCGTGATCTTTGCTGTTAGTTTGTCCTGAATCAAACCTCATCGTGTCTGTTTTATGGAGCTACGTTACTGTTACTGAACTCAGCATGAACACAGCAGTGTGTACTCAGGGTCATGTTCTTATAGTTTTATGTTGTCGTAGAGCAGAGCGCTAATCTGCTGAGGTTTGTATGGACTGTAT